>MCJB01038512.1:0-59496 GCA_002018475.1 Nicotiana obtusifolia
CATGATCGTGATGGCGCCTCTCATGAAGACAAGGCCAGCCAATTCAACTAAACTTCATTCAAACAGTTAAACAATACAAAAATAATATAAGTACGGTTTAATAATAGCAATTTGCGGCAAAATACAGTGAACCATCCCGACTACAGCCCGAACCTGGGTGTCACAAAGTCATGAGCAACTAATGAAAATCCTAATAATAAGATTACTAATACAATATCTTGGCACAATTGTTCGAAGATACTGGAAATAACAAGATAAAAGAGATACGGGGCTGCGGACGCCAAAAGCTACCTCGTAGTCTCTGAATCGCCGCTTTGACAGTAGTAATCAGTGTCTCAGAGCGGAACCGATAACGCCTGAATCTGCACACATGGTGCAGGGAGTAATGTGAGTACTTCCAACTCAGTGAGTAATACATATAAATAATGACTGAAAGTAAGAAACACATAAGACCTAGAGAAATCCACGATGGAACAGTAATAACATGTAACATCTCAAATAGATAACATGAAGTAAACGGAAACAACACCAACACAACCAAAAATGCAATGCAATGCAATGCAATGAAATGCAATGCAACTCATGACTATCGTGGCGGCGTGCCACCCGTTCCCTGGGAACCCGGCGCTTACTGTGGGGGGTTCAGTAGCGCAATATCACGCGACGGCATGTCACCCGGTCCATGCACATTACGTCTCGTGGCGACGTGCCACCCGATCCATTAAAATCAAATCCCGTGGCGGCGTGCCACCCGATCCATTAAAATCAAATCCCATGGCGGCGTGCCACCCGATCCATTAAAATCAAATCCCGTGGCGGCGTGCCACCCGATCCATTAAAATCAAATCCCGTGGCGGCGTGCCACCCGATCCATAAAAAAAAATCATTTGAAAACATCATTTAAGTTTCAAAACTGAGTTCAAATATTGATTCAAATCAGTGACAAATACCCCTGAAGGGTTTACATAACCGGCACGAAGCCCAAATATGATTTCAGTAAACAGTGATAAAGACCCCTGAAGGGTTCACATAACCGGCAAGAAGCCCAAAATATGGCAAGCAGCCCAAATCATGATGATATCAAACAGGTTTCAATCAAATATGTAGTAAAATCATAAATCGGGATGGACAAAGCCCCAATCCCCAGTAGTAAACGACCCCATGCTCATCATCGAGCATGTGCCTCAGCTCAATACAGCATTACGATGTGCAATCCGGGGTTTCAAACCCTCACAACATCATTTACAAACATTACTCACCTCAAACCGGCTAAATCCTTAGCCCACGACGCCTTTGCCCTTCAAATTGGCCTTCACGTGCGTCAAATCTATCCAAATTCAGAACAAATAAGTCACAATATGTTGAGGGAACAAAACCCAAGAAAAAAGAATCAAAATACCAAGAAATCCCGAAATTAGCAAAACCCGAGCCCCGGGCCCTCTTCTCGAAGTTCAAAAATTTTCACATCAACGGGTTCCTTATCTCCCCACGAGTTCGTACATATCAAAAGTTCTCAAATCCGGCCCCAAATGGTCCTCCAAATACCCAATTAAAATTTCAAAATCCCAAGCCCTATTTCTTCCATTTTTAGCAAGACTTCAATGATTTTCTAGGAGGATTTCACAATATAAACGAGTTTTAGGTCCAAAATTCTTACCTCCAATCGATTCTCCTTGAATCCCTCGTTAATTTCCTTCAAGAACCTCCAAAAATGGCCAACTATGGGTGAAAGTATACCCAAAATCGCGGACAAAATATGGCTTAAAACATTCTGCCCAGGCTTCATGGAGTTGTACTTGCGCTGTGCAGGTTGTACATCCTCTTATCATTATTCCCTTGCTGTACACCTTCTATTAAAACGCTCATAACTCTTTGTGGAAATATCCAAATAAGCAACGGTTTGAATATTTAGAAACTAGACTCGAAGATCTTTCATTTGATAGGTTGTACACTACATAACTCTTTATATATTCTGAGATATGAGCTTCTAAAGTGCATCAAGAAATTCTGTCAAAACTGCTCCACCAGCCAATTTCGATCAATCATCAAGTTCTCATAGAATATCCAAATCATGAATGGTTTAACTTTCTGGAAACTAGATTCAAAGGGCTATAACTTTCATGTTTTGTAATTTTTCTGATTCCTTATAGATTGCAAGATATGGGCTTCCAAACGGGACTACACGCACCAGTTTTTTTTCTGCAATTTTCTGCAATTTTCTGCAAATTTTTTCATCTTTTCCAAAGATGAAATAGTCCGTTTAGCCACCCAAAACTCATCCGAGCCATTCGGGACCCCGTCCGGATATACCAACAAGTCCTAAAACATATTACGGACATAGTCGAGGCTTTAAATCACATCCAACAATGTTAAAAACACGAAAACACGAATCATACCCCAATTCAAGCCTAATGAAACTAATAAATTCCAACTTCTACATTCGATGCCGAAACCTATCAAATCGAGTCCGATTGACCTCAAACTTTGCACACAAGTCATAAATGACATAACGGACCTATGAACTTTTTCAAAACTGGATTCCGACCCCGATATCAAAAAGTCAACCCCTCGGTCAAACTTTCCAAAAATCTTCTATTTTCCAACATTCGCCAAAATGCGTTGAATTGTTCTACGGACTTCCAATTTCAAATCCGGACATACACCTAAGTCCGAAATCACCATACAAAGCTATAGCAACTCTCGGAATTCCTTTCCGACCCTCGGATCAAAATCTTGCCTAACAAGCGGAAATCGCCAAAATACTAACTCCACTAATTCAAGCCTAATTCTACACCGGACCTCCAAAACCAATTCCGATCACACTCCTAAGTCATATATCATCTTCCAAAACTAATCGAATCGTCGGAATTCACATGCGAGCCCTCTAACTCATAAGTCAACATCCGGTTGACTTTTTACAACTTAAACCTTCTTGAAAGAGACTAAGTGTCTCATTTCTTACCAAATCTACTCCGAACGCAAACCATTCAACATGATTACATAAAATACGGATAGCGAAGCATAATAAAGCAGAAACGGGAAGAACGGAGCGGTAACTCACGAGACGACTAGCTGGGTCGTCACAGAATGTGGGCTTGTTGATTTGTCTTTTCATGTGAACCATCTGTCACAATGTGATGAAAGTGAGGAACAAAAAAAGTTGAGTGAACAAGTTAAAAGAAACTTGAGAGAGGATGGATTTTGTTCATATGCCATTCAGCTAACTCTCTCTTGTTCTAGTGTTGTTTCTCTTTTCATGTAGAAATTTGAGAAAGAACTTTGGAAAAATGATGATGACACCTCACATGAAGATGAAAATCCTATTGGTCAATGTCTTAATGTCTACAACAACCCATTAGGGTAAGAAATTAGCAAAGATCTTAAAGTGTTCTCTAATCCCTTATGGTTTGAGAACATCAATGGAGAAGTTGCCAATGAAAACAATGAGACACATAAACTTTTTGGTGTTAATGCTGATGTTATTGAGTTAAATGCAAACTATTGTGGCTCAAATGTGGAGAAGATAAATACTCATAGGTTGCTAGCTTCATAATATCTTTATCTTGTTTTAAAGATACTTTCGTACAAGTTCATCCCAACCGCTTCTTAAGGAAATAACTTTTGATCCATACCTTGACTATGGTATATAAAATGGTGAGGTTAAGTTGTGTAGAAAGAGAAATTATGATATGTTTTCTTTGTACTCATATGAGTTTGATCTAGCTAATCATCGTCTAATGTTTAGAGCATATGAATTATGTTTTTAGTGCTTGTGTTGGTAATTATATTTTTCTCTTGGATAATGTTATTCTTGGATATTTGAAAGGATTATTTATGCATAAAAGAGTTAAGTGGTTTAAATGTCTGCGTGGTCACTACTCTATGTTAATTTTACCAGGTGCTAGTTGTATTTTCCTAGTTATTTTGATTACCATGATGGTTGTAGGTCAATGTCAAGATTCGGGGATGAATCTTCTTTAAGAGGGGGAGAATGAAAGCAACCATAGAAGCTCAACTTCATTGGAGGAGAAAATATTATCAAAACAAGATCCGAGGACGAATCTTCTTTGAGAATGGGAGAATGATAAAATTCATGGAAGCTCAATGTCATTAAAGGACAAGAATGGAGTTTTAGAAGATCCAAGAAGGCCCATGACAAGATCTCAAACGAAGAAGTTTCAAGACAAGTTCAATGAGCTTCAATTACCAATTAAAAGGTGTCTTATGGTAGGATAAAAGCTCCATCCCAATGAAGATATTTTTGGAAAGTGTTACAACTATTTGGGGACCCAAATTGAAGTCCAAAGGGAGATGGAATGGGGCCCAAATCAGCTCAAACAAGGAGCAACTTCAGCAACCCAAACTAGTGTTAATTTAACTTAGTTTATAGAATCTTTCATTAAATCTTTCTTAGTTCAATGTTGACTACATTGAACTATGTGTGGGTAGTCTTCAATATTGACTACATTGAACAAAGTGCAGGTAGTCTTCAATGTTGACTACATTGAACAAAGTGTGGGTAGTATTCTATGCACCTAAGAAACTAAACTTATTTAATTTAGTTTGACCACCTTTGAAGCCTAGAATGTTCTTTTAGGGTTGCTTTTCTTTATGGTGGCAATCACAATTTACTCCTACCAAAATGTGTGTTTTCTTCTTCATTGTAACTAAGTTTGATGAATATTAATATTTTTAGCCTTGTGGCTTGTGGAGACCTTGGAGGTTCTCTTTAGGGTTCGCTTTTTTGTTCGCCTGATGTCCAACTCTACCACATGAATGACTGCCACATCATGTGTACACAATCACCTCATGAGAAATACTCCCATAAATGTTCTGCATCAAGTAGAAAAACCTGATTATCAATGGTTACCTGCCACGCAATTTTTATAGCACTTGTAAAGACACCCTTCTCAAGAGATACAAGACAGTGCTAGCATTCTCTTAAACATCTAAATCTCTCATGTATTCTAGAACTCATGGCCTTCCTTTCCAAACTGAATCTCAACCTTGTCCATTCAATCCTAACGCCACACAGCTCACTACATCTATCATGCTATTAAATGAAAATGCGAGAATCTCATTATCAACTCTGAATCACAAGTAGGATGGTCCTCCACATTAACATCCCATCGACCCGAAACATTCCAGTTAACTCAATTCAAGAGAAAATCACAACACGCAGCAAACTTTCTATACCCGAAGAAGACATCAACCCTAAGTCATGGTCAAAACCATCGTAACCTCTTTGAAACCCACTTCCACATAAACAAACCATCTCATTTGGAGCAAATTTTGAAGCGGTTTTGAAGGGCCATTTTCATCATCTATCACAAGGTAAGTGATTCCTGCTTATTGTGAGCTAAATACATAGATTATATATAGATTTAAACATGAAAATTAGTAAAAATTGTAAAATTCCAGAGGAAAACCTAGAAATGGTCTTTTTGAGTTTTCACCACAAAATTGGGCATGGAATTTGGTAATAAGTTATATATTTGAGTTCGTGGTGCTATGGGTAATATTTATCTTCGAGAATTTTCGGAATCCAAGCGTGTGGGCTTGGTGGTGACTTTTATTAACTTTCATGTGGGGTTGAAGATTTGTTTCTAATTTTTAAATTATGAGTTTTGAGTATATTTTGATCGGTTTGCATGTTCTTTTGCTAGTTTTGAATCGTTTGACATGGTTTGAGGTGTTAGAGAAGTGTTGGAGTCGATTATCAGATTTAGAAGCAAGGTAAATTCCTGTCTAACCTTGAAAAAGGGAATTTACCCCATAGGTGCTATACTTGCTACGTGCTATGTGTTATGAGACCCACACACGTATGAGGTGAGGAGCGTCCGTGCGTACAATAGATTCTTGATTATGTCCGGTTAGACTTAGACTAACGCCATGCTTTAACTATACTACTTGAGTTATTCTTACCTATTTAAATGCTTTAATTTATGTTTTAGCCTGAGACTCAACTTGCATAGAGTATCGAGCTTTGACATTCTAGAAATTGGCACGCTACATGATTAGTCGCTGAAATTATACTTACTCTTACCGATTGCTCTTGTGTTGTACTTCTTTGTTGAGAAGTTTCTTGATTTCTTAACTCGCACATATATTCTCGAGTTGTGCTGATGACCTGTCGAAAGTTTCACTATTCTTTTGGGATCGGGCTGATCGCTTCAAGGCTACTCTTATTGGAGCGGGTCGTTTGCCTCGACAGGATTATGATTTACATTTATGGATCGAGCCGTTCGTCCATTGGCAGTATTTTGAAATGCATCTGTGGATCAGGTCATACGACCTCAGCAGTATCATGTAACATCCCTCTCATGGGAGTGGGTTGTTCGCCTTGGCAGGCTAATGAGATACATTTATGGGATTGGGCCATTCGTCTTGGCAGTTCTATGAAACACTTTTATGGGATCGGGTAGTTCTCCGCGGTAAAATCGTGCATAATGTTTTGATAGGTAGTCTGTGCATATATGAGTATCCTGACTCGAACTTAACATTTACACCTGATACTGGGCATTTATATTCCATTCGAGATAGTATACGGTATTTGAGGATTTCGAATTTGTTCTTCTGTTGAAGATCATGTTATACACTTATATCTGTTTTTGTTGCTACTTTCTATGCTTTGTACCTGTCTACTTTTATTGTACTTTGATTATTAGACAACTAGTAAGTGTCGATGTCGACCCCTCGCCTCTACTTCTTCGAGGTTAGACAAGATACTTACTGAGTACGCATTGATTTATACAATCATATTACACTTCTGCAGTAATTGTGCATGTCCGAGGCAGGTACATTTGGTGGTCATATAGGTGCATAGGCACAGCTGCTGAGGAGACTTTGTGGTGAGTTGTATTCTATGTTGCGATCTGCAGCACACAGAGTCCCCTTACTATTTATTATGTCTATTTTCCTATTCTAGACAGTTATCGTAGTAGTATTGTATATTCCAGTAGATGCTCATTCACTTGTGACGCCAGATTTTGGCAGTCTTAGACCATCATTCATGATTGTATTTCCGTTGCGATATTCAGTTTTATATTTTGATCATATAACCTTTAAGATAATGTTAGTAGTTTACTATAAAAAATGGAACGATATTGCTTGTTTATTTCATTACTTATTACAAAATATGTTATGAACTATCGATTAGTGTATGAATTTGTTGTTGACTTGCCTAACAAAAACATAGGACGCCATCACAGCCTATGGTGGTAATTGGATCACGAAAATCATCAAAGTCAACTAACGGTCAAACTTAAAAACTTACCGATTCTTTAAATTGCCAGCTTTCGGCAAATAGGATCAAAAGTTTCTAGGAACATCACACTCCAATCTGAACAAACGCCTAAGTCCAACATCACCATACGAACCTATTGGAATCATCAAATCACCAATATGAGTTCGTTTATACAAAAGTCAAATCTTCGTCAACTCTTCCAACTTAAAGCTTCTAAATTGAGAATCGCTCTATCAAGTCAATCCCGAACATTACGAACATCAAAAACAACCATATAAGCAAGCTGTAATACATCATATGAACCTTTGAACGAAATGTTAAAGCTCAAAACAATCGGTCATGTCGTTACGGGAATATAACTCGATCCAATCATAATATTGTTGTGGCGTGCAACCAGATCCAATCACAATATAATAAATAATCAATATCATTGTAGCATGCCCCGATCCAACATACCAATTCATATATAAACACCCAACGAACAACCATGGCAAAATTCACAACATAACACAAAGAGAACGATTACCCATAATTCAACAAGGAAAAATGAACTCGAACAAAGTATGATAGGAAACTCGATATCCAAGAGCTAGCGTCACACATATATATGACCAAGGACACCAACAAATTCTAAGCACATAAGCAATCTAGTAGTCACATAATCCAACATAGCATAGAAGAATAAGATGTGAAACAAGTAAAGGCATAACGCAAGTAAAGGCATGAGACAAGTAAAGGCATAAAACAAGTCATGTGAAAAGTAAAGATATATAACAAGTAAAGGCGTGAGATAGTAAAGTCAACATATAAATAAAGGCATAAAATAAACTAGTTTTTCCCGCATGCTTAGCCCATGACAACATATATACACTCATCGCCTTACATAAATGCTACCCTTAACACGTAGATCACCGAGAAAGTAAACCCAATTATATCCTAATTCACTCAAGTCAAGGTTAACCAAAATACTTACCTCTTTTCCGTATAAATCGACAATTTAAAACTACTTTTATTAGAACAATGTCACGATCCAAAATCCAACTAATCATGATGGCACCTAACCCAACCCGCTAGGTAAGTCAAATAACAGTAAGCACAATTTAATAATAAAATTAAGAGTCAAAAATGAAGTAACTGAATCTTTATACAATTCCCAAAGGACTGATAGTACAAGTCATGAGTCATTAAGACTTAGATTTACAAACTGAAATGAAAAATGATACAACATCTGTTTAAAATGTACATGAACAGAATCTCAAATCTAGAACTACCAAGAACTAGTGGAAGCAAAAACTAGAACGCGAGTGCATCTTCAATGCATGCTCCCGCCATACACAGCAGCATCAAATCCAAGATCTGCACGTAAGGTGCGGAAGTGTAGTATGACTAAAACCGACCCCATGTACTCAATAAGTATCATAAGTAACCTCAGCGAGGTAAAAGAAGCAAGAACTATAAATGATACTCACTAACACCTGTACGGTTCATAATTTCAACAAGTAAAGAAGAGATATAGGATCAAATCAGGAAATCTCAATCCAATAATAATAACCATCTCTCCCAGAGCTCATATCAACCAGAAATCCATTGGGTTTCTCACAATCTACGTATACACCATCAAGAGAGAAACATGAGAGGGTGACCCCAGGGGGACGGATTTGTATCCACACGCTGCACGAACAACTCACGTGCTAATAATATAACTATCTAGATCTACACGAACAACTCGCGTGCTGCTCGGACAACTCACGTGCAAATATCACAATCCGCCCGGTGTGGTTAGGGGCATAACAACACAATCCGCCCGGCGTGGTCACAGGCATAACAACACAATCCGTTCGGCATAGTCACAGGCATAACAACACAATCCGCTCGGCGTGGTCACAGGCATCCAGTCTAAATCATGTCACATAGAAGCAAGTATACAAGAACACATGTATATGTTGAATAAATATCAGATTTCATGCTCATGGACTAGTATAATAACATGCTAAAGTGTAGGCATGTGCAAGGTATGCTGTCGTAGCTCAAATCGGAAATGTCATCACAAAATTAGCAATTACCAAGTTTATTCAGGGAATTAGCCTCTTCTTAACCTCAAACATGGTTCAAATAGTTCACAAAAGTATTACAAATATGAGAAATATCATATCTAAAGTTAACAGTCAATTATAGGCATATCATAGCCTAAGCACTACCTCGAGCACGGATAAATGCCCCGGTGCTCGCACATGGGCTCAAATCCCACACATATGTGCACCCATCGTGCGTGTATCAACCTGCTAACGGCTTGAAACTAGACAAAGAAATAGAAAACAACAAATAATGCTTTAGAAAACAAACTCTAGCGATAAAGGTTGAATCATTAATCAATTTGTCAAAGTCAACCTAAAAGTCAAACCCAAGCCCGCACCTTGAAACCGACCAAAGTCACAATTTCCAACAACACATTCAATTATAAGTCCAACCATACCAGATTCACTCAAATCTGACTCTGTATCGATTTTCAAAACACTAATAATCACTTTACGAAGGCTTAGACAAAAATTCCCAATTTATATTTAAAGTTCATAATCCAAATGCCAAAATCAAAGATAGATTCATAAAATTTAATCAAAAATGAGTAGAAAATACCTACCTAAATCCATATGGTGAAAACCGCCTCCAAAATTGCCCAAATCGAGCTCCACGGCTCAAAATATGATAAAAATGACCAAGACCTTTGAAATAGAGTACTTTATACACTGCTCCAGAGGTACACTTTGCATTCGCAGTCACCAACCTCGCGATCGCAATTCCTAAATATTACAGCACAGATTTTACCCTTCGCGATCGCGCATTTCCCCATGATCGCGATGAACAAATTTCCATTAACCCTTCCCAAACTCTTATCAGACAGCTTGTAGTTTATCAATCATAACTTTTTGTACATAACTCCAAATGACCAGCGGTTTGACTTTCCGAAAACTAGAAACAAAGGGTTACAATGTTTGTTTTTGGATCATCTCCAAATTCCTTATATATTGCAAGATATAAGCTTCCAAAATCAGCTTAGTGACAGCATAATTTCTTCTTCGTGAACGCGAAGCTTCCTCTGAGAACGCGATTCATGGGTCCATTTTTTCCATTTTACTCTATGCGATCGCGATGTATGCCCATGTAGCCAAAAATCAGCAGTTGAAAATGGCCTAAAAATTATCCAAAATCAATATGAAACACACTCGAGCCCCTAGGGACCCTGTCTGAATATACCAACAAGTCTAATAACATAACACGGACTTACTCGAGGCCTCAAATCATACATAGCAACATCAAAACCATGAATCGCTTCTCAAATCGAACTTAATGAACTTTTGAACTTTCAACTTTCGAAACTCGTGTCGAACTATATCAAATCAGCTCGAAATGATACATGAGTAAAAACAGACTTGAGGAACCCTAGAGAGAGAGAAAGAGAAACTTTGGCGATAAAAATCGCGCCTTAAGCGATACGCTACAAGCGAGCTCCAATGGCGTCGCCGACCAGCGACCAGCCATTGGATCCGGCTAGCTCGCCCTCCACCCTCGTCGCACAACCCCCAGATACGACCTCAAACAACCCCCAACCTCTAGACTACAGCAACATCCTAAAACCAGACACACTAAACAACGAGATGCTCATGAACCCTAGGTCGAAATTCGAGGTCAACCCAATCCTATTCAAAAGAGCGGCATTCCTACAGGGACAACCCTTTGTCAAGTTCACAGAGGCAGAAGTTGATCGAACAAATGTAATAGAAGGCCTACAATATGCTGTAATTGGTAAGTTCTCATACGGCTGGCCAAAATTTCAGGAACTCCATCGACTAATTCCGGTGCAATGTGGTATCTAGGGTGACTGCAATATCGGACTGCTAAGAGACAGGCATGCACTGATTTGACTGATTTTATGGCAAGATTTTACCAATTTAACCTCAACATCTGTTTACTACTTGAAAGCTAAAGATGGATATGAATCCTAGATGAGGGCACTGATTTATGATGCTAAATTTAAGGAAGGAGAAGAAACTCCCAAAGCGATGGCTTGGATTTCATTTCCCAGTTTACTACCTACATATTTTGTTAAAGAATGCTTATTTTCTTTAGCATCATCTCTTGGGAAACCTTTGCACTTAGATATAGCAACAATCAATAAGACCCGTCCAAGTTGTGCAAAAGTTAAGGTGCTTGTCGATTTGCTAGCTGAACTGCCAAAGAAAGTTCGCATGGATATTGAAAATGAAACTACAGGCAGTGTAAGAACTGAATGGGTAAAGATTCAGTACGACTTTATCCCTAAGTATTTCAAACAATGCAGATCGAAAGGACATGACATGCTCGAGTGCTGGAAACTACACCTAGAATTGCTGAGTAACAACTCTGTTGAGAAACAGCAAACTAATGGAAATGCTGGGAAGAGGAAGGAAAATGCACCACTGATGACTCTGTTGAGTGGAAAAGTGGTAGGTAATGCAGCCCCACAATGGAAGGAAGTCAGTTGAATGCAAAGTAAAGACAAGCAAATAGGCAATCAAGCCGAAACTGGATTGGAAATGATACCAGTTGATAAGGTCACTCAGCAACTTCAAACAGCCAACAAATTTGCTATACTAGATATGGAAAAAAGTAGTGCTAATAAGGACAACCGGTTGGAGAAGTTTGAAAAAAGAGCTGTTCAAAAAAGCACCACTGTCCCTATATGCTCTGCAACACCCCTGCAGTTGGCAGAGGAGACCACATGCTCTGCAGCAGTAGTTTCCAACTCATAATCACTAGCAGCTGCAATTTTGAAGAGCAAGACCAACAAACAATCAACAAGATCAGAGAAGTTTCAGCTTTCTACAGATCCAATGAAAAGTCCCAAATTTGTTGAAATGAACACCATGGAAGAACTTCAACTGCATACAGGAAAAGGGAAAGAGAACACAAAGGAATCCACTACTCAGTGGGTGCAGAATAATTTCAACACAAATGTGGTTACCACCAACACCTTTCATCAAGATATTCCATGACAAGACACTCTTGTGGAAAGAGCAATGAGCAAGACAGCAGAAAATAAATTTGCAGAACCAAAAAAGGTGCTTGAGAAGCCACAAGGAAGCCCAGGAAGATTATGGTCAGATCAAATAGAGGTAGATTCTGAGGAAGGAGAAATACCAGAAGGAATGCAAAGTGAGGATGAGGCAGCTGATGAGGCAATTGAGGAAGATGATCAAAGTGAAAATGAATTTGCCAAAACCCGGCCTCAAGTCCTCCAAACTGGTCCAAACCCACATCACCAATTACACATCTCGCACCTCATCCATGGAATTGCAAGACGTCGATGCACAGCTAATACTGAGCGCTCAACACCACACACAAGTGGGTGGAAGGAATTCAAAGAGATGCGTGTCGAGCTGAATCAATGACGCATGATAAGGAAAGAAAGATGGAAAGTTTGTCCTAAAAGATAAGTATGGACGTCATCATACTGTCCGCAAGACTCTACTAGACACTTGCTCATGACTCGTAGAACCTATAAACCTAGAGCTCTGATGCCAACTTGTCACGACCCAAAATCCAACTAGTCGTGATGGCACCTAACCCGACCCACTAGGTAAGCCAAATAACAGTAAACATAAATGAATAATAAAATTAAGAGTCAAGAGCGAAGTAACTAAATCTTTACACAACTTCCTAAGGACTGCTAGTACAAGTCATGAGTCAGTAAGACTTAGATTTACAAACTGAAAAGAAAAGTGATACAACATCTGTTTGGAATGCACATGAACAAAATCTCAAATCTAGAACTACCAAGAACTAGTGGTAGCAGAAACTGGAATGCGGTACGCTAGCTCCTGCCAACACAACAGCATCAACTCCAAGATCTGCACGCAAGGTGCAAAAGTGTAGTATAAGTACAACTGACCCCATGTACTCAACAAGTATCCTAACTAACCTTGGCGAGATAAAGAAGCAAGAACTATAATTAATACTCACTAACACATGTACAGTTCATAATTTCAACAACTATAGAACAAATATAGGATCAAATCAGGAAATCTCAGGTAAAACCACTTCGATGCTCACAGTTATTTGTTTTAAAGTGTTCTACTCCGTCAACAATCTAGCTTTTAAAGAAAATATGCAAATAAATCAGGTAAACATTCAAAGAAATTGCAAGTAAATATAAAATGCAATCACCAAATATCGGTCTGCTGCGGCGTGCAACCCGATCCAATAACCATAAGCCAATAAGGCCTGTTGCGGCGTGCATCCAGATCCAATAATAGGAACCAACTCTCCCAGAGCACACATCAGCCAGAAACCTGTCGGTTTCTCACAATCTGCGTGTACACCATCAAGAAAGAAATATGAGAGGTTGACCCTAGGGGGATGGATCCGTATCCACACGGTGCACGGACAACTCACGTGCTGCACGGACAACTCAGGTGCTAATAATATCAATATTTGGATCCCCACAGACAACTCACGTACTGCACGGACAACTCACGTGCTGCACGGACAACTCAGGTGCTAATAATATCAATATTTGGATCCCCACAGACAACTCACGTACTGCACGGACAACTCACGGGCTAGTAGCATCAATCCGCACAAACAACTTACGTGCAAATATCACAATCCGCCCGGCATGGTCAGGGGCATAACAACACAATCCGCCCGGCGTGGTCACAGACATAAGAAAACAATCCGCCACGCATCCAGTCTAAATCTTGTCACACAGAAGCAGGTATACAAGAACACGTGTATATGATGGATAAATATCATATTTCATGCTCCTGGACTGGTATAATAACCTGCTAAAGTGTAGGCATGTGCAAGGTGTGCTACCGTAGCTCAAATCAGAAATTTCATCACAAAATTAGCAATTACCAAATTTTGTTCATGGAATTAGCCTCTTCTTAATATCAAACGTGGCTCAACTAGTTCACAAAAATATTACAAATATGATAATCATCATAGCTTAAAGCTTTATGGTCAATTCTTGGCATAGCATAGCCTAAGCACTACCTCGAGCATGGATAAATACCCCAGTGTTCTGTCACGACCCAATTTCCCACCTTAGGATGTGGTGATGGCACCTAGCCTCTAAGACTAGGTAAGCCTAACATTCATAGATACTTATCGGAATTTAACAAATAAAATAACAAGATAATTCAAACTACAACTCATAATAAATCTGAAACAGAACATCTATAACAAAACTCCCAAAACTGGTGGAACTAAGTCATATGCTCTACACGAGTACACTATAAAATCCCTAGTACAACATTGTCTTGATAAAGAGTAAACAATAGTAAAATAAGGATAGAAGATGACTCCTAGGCATGCGGACGCCGGGAAGGTATACCTTGAAGTCTCTAAACTGTATGATCCACTCACTAATGCCTAGCCTGAGTTGAGGTACCTGCATCTGCACAAAAATGTGCAGAAGCGTAGTATGAGTACACCACAACGGTACCTAGTAATTATCAAGCCTAACTTCGGTAGAGCAGTGACGATGACAGTTCAAGACACCTACAAGGATAACAAAATCTGAACATGTATAGTATAGTCTAATAGTGAAAACTAGGGAATAGTGGCAAGAAAGCAGTACAACAAGGTAAACTTCAATTGAATTTAAAGCAATAAGGCAACAAGGGAGGAACACATAGTAAGAATATCAAGAAAACAATGTGGACTAATATAAGTGAGCTAAATGAGAGATAACAACAAGAATCACAACCGAGGTACCCCCTCATAATCTTATTTCACAATAACAATCACAATCTTTCCTTAAACCGCTGCGTGAGACTTACATTTAGATAGTTTTAAAAAAAATATTTTCCCGAAAAAGCTACACGCACTTTAGCCCACCTTATGTCACCGTGCGGCTTCAAGTGATTCTCTCACTAGCAACACGCACATAAATCACACCTTATGTTGTCGCATGCACATTAACCCCTATCCTTATACCGCCACATGCGCATCAATATCACGACACAATAACAATTCGCACCACAAGTGCCTATATGCCACAACTTTTAAAAAGAATCAACAATGCTAATGTTTCCACAAAAAATAGCCATGGCTCAACCACAATGTGTACAAGAATCTCAACAATAACGAAATAAACGTGAATAGCTCAACAAGAAAGATATCTCAATAATTTAACAACTTCTCTTTAATGTGATAATAGCTTTTACAACTTCAATACCAATAACTCAACAAGAAGATATTCCATGAAATAACAACTTCAAGGAAGGTAATTCAACAGTTAAATAATTAACAAGACAATAAGGAAGGCGATAACTTCAACTAAATCATGTAATAGCAAAATAACAAGTAAGAGATCAAGCAAGTGCTAACAATGTCAAATAAGGCATGTAAGGATAGATTCACACATGTAAGGGTAGATTAACAAAGAAAGATATAACATGTTATGACAATTCAATTAAAGGAATGAGAAGGGTCTAAATAGCCTTAATCGATCAAATACCACATATAGCCCGTGTATCCATTCGTCACCTTGTGTACACAACTTTCACATAACACAAATAGCACAATCAACCCAAATCCAAAGGGGTAGTTCCCCACACAAAGTTAGGCAAGATACTTACCTCAAATAAGCTAATCAACCCCCTAATAAGCCTTTCCAGCGAATATCCAACTTCGGACGGCTCGAATCTAGCCAAAATAACTTAATACCATAAACACAAACCATAAGAAACTATTCCGGATAATAAAGTTACAATCTTTAAAGAAAATCAAAAGGTCAACTCAAATCAACCCCAGGCCCGCACCTCGGAACCCAACCAAACTTACAAAATTCAAACATCCATTCAGTCCAACCATGCCAAAATTATTCAATTCCGACCTCAAATCAACCTTCAAATCCCCAATTTTCACTTTAGGAGCTTTCACAAAAATCCCCTATTTTCTTCACTTTTATTCACTAAATAAATGATAAAACAAAGATGGAATCATGATTAATTAACAAGTCTGACACAAAAACACTTACCCCGATCCAAGAAGTGTAAATCCCCTCCAAAATCGCCCAAATCCGAGCTCTACAACTCAAAATATGAAAATAATTCTATAACCCTCGATTTGGGATTTTAACATTCTACTGCCCCGTTCTTACTCTACATGATCGTGGAATATCACTCGCAATCGTGGAGAACAAATCCCACCAGCTCACAAAAGCCACTTACCCGATCGCGAGACCACAGTCGCGAACGCAATGACTAGCCATCCTCAGGCTATGCGATTGCGGCCAAGCCTACGTTTAAGCAATCAACAACGCGTGCCACAGCACAACCTCACCTTCCTCCTACGCGGTCGCGATCCATTGCCTGCATTCGCATTGCACAACATCCTAACCTTCCGCGAATGCGTCCTCATCTACACGAATGCGGAAGAATAATTTTCCAACTGCCAACAAAGACCCTACGCGATTGCGACTAAACCTTCATGAATGCAGTGAAGGAAACTAGAAACACAGGAAACCATCAGTCTCAATACAAGAACAAATGGTCCGAACTCAATCCGAAACACACCCGAAGCCCCGTCTGAACATACCATCAAGTCCTACAACACAAAGCGAACTTCCTCAATGCCTCAAATCACATCAAACAACATCAAAACCACGAATTGCACATCGATTCAGTCCTAATGAACTAATGAACTTCCAACTTCTAAAACTAATTTCGAAACATACCAAACACACTCCAAATGACCTCAAATTTTGCACACAAGTCATAAATGACACAGCGGACCTATTCCAACTTCCGAAACCAAAATCACGGCCCGATATCAATAAAGTCAACTCTCGATCAAACTTCACAACCTTTCAAGCATTACACTTTTCAACTTTCACCGATTCAAGCCAAAATGACCTACGGACCTCCAAATCAATATCTGAACATACCCCTAAGTCAAAAATCACCATAGGAAGCTATTAGAACCATCAAAACTCTATTCCGAAGTCGTCTACACAAACGTCAAACTCCAGTCAACTCATTCAACTTAAGCTTCTAACTTTGGGACTAAGTGTCCCAACGCACTTCGAAACTCATGCAAAACCAAACCAACCACCCCGACAAGTCACATAATCACAATTTAACATAGAGGAGGCAATAAATAGGGGGAAGGGGACAAACATACTCGAAACGACCAGTTGAGTCGTTACATGCTCGCACAATGGCTCAAATCCCACACATATGCGCACCCAAATCCCGTAGCTATCAAAAGTAATTCAGGAAACTAGTGCCTCGACCAAGTTTAGATAAGATACTTACCTCAAACGAGCCAAAACATATACCGATCAAGCCACACAACACTCTAGAAATACCATCCCGCGCGTATCAACCTACGAACGGCTAGAAACTAGCCAGAAGCAACTCAAAATATCAAATAATGCCTTAGAAGACAAACTCAAGCAATAAAGGTTGAATCTTTAATCAATTACTCAAAGTCAACCAAAAAGTCAAATCTGAGCCCGCACCTCTAAACCTAACCAAACTCACAATTTTTTACAACTCATTCAATTACGAGTCCAACCAAACCAAATTCACTCAAATCCGACTCCAAATCGATGCTCAAAACTCAAATAATCACTTTTGGAATGTTTAGACAAAATCCCCCTAATTTCTCTTTAAAAATCATAATCCAAATAACAAAATTGAAGATAGATTCATGAAATATAATCAAAACTGAGTAGAAAACTCTTACCCAATCCATGTGGTGAAAATCGCCTCAAAAATCACCAAAACTTTGAGCTACATAGCTCAAAATATGATAAAATGACCAAGACCTTCGAAATAGAGTACTTTATACACCGATCCAGAGGTAACCTTCGCGATCGCGATCACTAACCTCGAGATCGGGACTCCAAAGGTTTATAGCACAGATTTTAGCGTTCGAGATCGCAGCCATTTCCCGGCGATTGCGATGAACAAATTTTCATTAACCCTTCCCAAACTCTTATCAGTCTGCCTGTAGTTTATCAGCCATAACGTTTTGTAAATAACTCCAAATGACAAACGGTTTTACTTTCTGAAACCTAGAAACAAAGAGCTACAACATTGGTTTTTCGATTATCTCCAAATTCCTTATAAATTGCAAGATATAAGTTTCTGAATTCAGCTTAGTGACAGTAAAATTTCTTGTTCGCGAACAATAATCTTCCTCCGTAAACGCAATTCACATGTCTATTTTTTCCATTTTACTCTTCGCATCACGATGTATACCCCTGTAACCAAAAATCTGCAGTTGAAAATGGCCTAAAACGGTCCGAAATAAATCCGAAACACACCCGAGCCCCGTGGGACCTCATCCGAACATACCAAAAAATCCCATAACATAACACAGACTTAGTCGAAGCCTCAAATCATGCATAAAACAACAAAACCATGAATTGCACCTCAAATCGAACTTAATAAACTTTTCAACTTTCAACATCTAAAACTCGTGTCGAACCATATCAAATAAACTCGGAATGACCTCAAATTTTGCACATAAGTCCCAAATGATATGACAAATCTATTCCAAATCTCGAAACCACAATCCAAACCCAATATCATCAAGGTCAACTCCCGTTCAATCTTATGAACATTCCAAATCTTCAAATTGCTAACTTTCATCAAATAATATTGAAACCTTCTAGAAAAATCCAAATGCAAATCTAGGCATATGCCAATGTCCAAGATCACCACCCAGACCTAACAGAACCCGACACTCAAAAGTTAAACTTGGTCAACTCTTCCAACTTAAAGCTTCCTAGTTGAGAATCATTCTTCTGAATCAATCCTGAATCACCAGAAAATCAAAACCGACGATTCAAACAAGTCATAATACATCATATGAAGTCGTCCTCGAACGACTATAGAGACATACATGAAGTGGTGGAAAGATGAGGATAACGGCTACACATATCATGCTCTATCTCCTAAGTCGCCTCCTGGACTTGTTGACAATGCAAGCTTGTAGGCCACTGTAAAGCCTAAGTTTGCATATTTTACTCGGGATATTTATGTAAGTTTAAGAGGGTAACAGAGTCAATCTCGGAGTTCATGCGGACCCACTAGGGGATAATGGTGATCAAAACACGATTGTAAGTGTAGTTCAAGAATCTCAACAATAACAAAATAATGGTGAATAGCTCAACAAGAATGATATCTCAACAATTAAAAACATCGTCTCAAGTGACAACGACATTTACAACTTCAACACCAATAGTTAAACAAGAGATATTCCATGAATTAACAATTTCAAATAAGTAATTCCACAATTAAAGAAGTAACAAGACAATAATGAAGGCAATAACTTCAACTAAAGCATATAAGAGCAAAATAACAAGTAAGAGGTGGAACAAGTGTTAACAATGTCAAATAAAGCATATGAGAGTAGATTAACAATGAAATATATGACATGCTATGACAATTCGATTAAATATATGAAAAGAGTTTAAATAGCCTAAACAGGTCAAATACCACATATAGCCCGTGTACCCACTCGTCACCTTGCGTACACGTCTTTCACTTACCAAAAATAACACAAAATAACTCCAATCCTAAGGGGTAATTTTTCCACATAAAATTAGGTAAGATACTTACCTCAAACAAGCTAACTCAATCCACTAGTAAACCTTTTCCACGAATATCCAACTCTGGACGGCTCGAATCTAGCCAAAATTACTTAACACCATAAATACAAACCATAGAAAACTATTCCGGATAATAAAGTTACAATCTTTAAAGAGAATCAAAAAGCAACTCAAAAAGTCAACCCCAGGCCCGCGTCTCAGAACCCGGCGAAACTTACAAAATCCGAACACCCATTCAAAAACGAGTCCAACCATACTATAATTATCCAATTCCAACCTTAAATCGACCTTTAAATACTTAAATTATTGCTTAGGAAGTTTTCACAAAATTCTCCAATTTTTTCAACTCAAAACACTAATTAAATGATAAAAACAATGATGGATTCATGTATAATAATAAACAAATCCGAGTCAAAAACACTTACCTTGATCAACTCTTTGAAAATCCCTTCCAAAATTTTCAAAAACCAAGCTATCTAACTCAAAAGATGAAAAATAACTCTGGCCCTAGATCCAGTCCCTTTTCTGCCCAAGTATTCCACACATGCAGCCTAAAAGTCGCATCTGAGACTCCGTTTCTGCAACAAGCTTCCACACCTGCAGATTTCACTTAGGCGCCGACAAAGCACATATGTAGCTACGATTGTGCACTTGTGGGGCCACTTATGCGGTCCTTCTTTTGCTCCTGCGGTTACGCTTCTGTGGAGAGCCTACCGCACCTGCGGTCCAACACCAAAATCCAAATTCTGCAGCCGCGGTCTCACTCCTGTTTCTGCGGATGCGCATCTGCGCGTCTTCATCCGCACCTGCGGATCCTGTGCACCAGGCCAATTCTTGCTTCTGCGGCCCTGAGGCCACTTCTGCAGTGCCGCACCTATGGCCCAAAGTGCGCAAGTGCGATTACACCAGACTCAACAGTTTTTCAACAATTAACCAAGTCAAAATGAGTCCGATTTCAATCCGTATCACAACCGGGGGCCCCAGGACCCCATCCAAACATACCATCATGTCTCAAATCACATAACGAACGTACTCGAGGCCTAAAATCACATTAAACAAAATCTAATCTACGAATCGCACCCTATTTAAAACCTATTGAATCATGAACATTCAAATTTCAAAACCAATGTCGATTCATATCAAACCAACTCCGATTGACCTCAAATTTTACGTACAAGGCATAAATGACGATACGGACCTATTCCAACTCCCAGAACTAAATTCGGACCCGATATCCATAAAGTCAACTCTCTGTCAAACTTCTCAACCTTCCAAACATTCAATTTTCCAACTTTCGCAAATTCATAACAAAATGACATACGAACCTACAAATCAATTTCTCGACACACTCCTAAGTCCAAACCCATCATGCGAAGCTATCAGAAATATCAAAACTTCATTCTGGAGTCGTCTACACAAAAGTTGAACTCCGGTCAACTCTTTCAACTTAAGCTTCCAACTTTGGGACTAAGTGTCCTAATTTACTCCGAAACTCGCTCGAAACCAAACCAACCACCCCCGAAAGTTACATAACCATAATATAACATAGAGGAGACAATATATAGGGGAACATTGCTAAAATACTCAAAAGATCGGCTGGATCGTTACACGAAGACTTCAAGGTATCCCTGCATGATCCAACCTCAGGCCTCGGAGTCACCCTCTTAGTTTTGTTTCTATTGTCTATGTATACCAGACAATAATGTATTTAGAGATGTTTCCTTGTATTCAGTTGGAGCTCGTTACTATGTACTACCTAGATATGGGATGTTATGTTGAGTATTATCGCTTTGGCTTGTATTACTCCTATTTTTGCATTTATATAAGCCTATTTGATTATATCATTTTTTACTATTCTATATAAATGTTAAGTGCTAGGCTTACCTAATTTTAGAAAATAGGTGCCATCACGACTATTATGGAGAAATTTGGGTCGTGACATGATTTTGGAACAATTTTAGCTCATCCATATCGCTAAGTTTTTTAAAAGGTTTTATGAATTATCGATCGATGTGTTGATTTATTGTTGGCTTGCATGAGAATAGCGTTGGGCGTCATTAGGGCTATGGTTAAAATTGGGCCGTGACAAGAAAAAGTGAAAATTATTATTATTTTTTTAGTAAAATCCACTAGGCAATGTGCTAGGACTAAATTTTATATATTTGTAAAGCAAAACAAAAACAAAGTACCATGAGGTCTTACCAAATGTAGGTACAATTTGAAAAGTACATAATATCTAATACCATATTTGAGCAAGTGGTACTCAAATTTGGTAGCACAATATGTCCTAAAATTAAAATCAACTATTGACCTACCAAAGTAGTAAAAATACAGCAAATATCTAGCCATGTGGATGCAATATCCCATACTGTCCAAAATCTGCTCAATGTGATCCCAGTGTGTTTCGTCATCTCTGCCCATCAGTGTTTCCATTCCTGTGTTGTCCAGCAAAAGGAGGATGCTATATAATGGCGTTACACCAATTACTCCCAGCAACGGTCTTGGCATGATACCAAGTCTTCCTTGTAGCCATTTGACTTCATGTAGTGTCTCCCGCTTCCATTGTAGCCTGTTCAAACTTGTTCCCCAGCCACACGCAACACCACAATCTCAATTGTCCAGCTTTTGCGAACACTAGTCATGCATCGTGTATCATGAAAACTGTGTGCTCTCCGTATGGTTTTCCATGAAACCTTAGCAATATTTCCTAGTATTACTAATGCAGTTGTAGTGCATACTAGGTCTCTTGTCCATCTTGCATTGTTGTCACACGAGAATACACCCCATACTTTCTGCATCAAGCTATTCACTACCCATTTTGTCATTATGGGGTGGCATGTTGGGGCTGTGCTATTTGAAAAGCTGGGCCAAATACTAAGGATTATTAGACTGTTGTTTTCTTCCTGGATGTAATGCAGCCAGTCCTTAGTATGCCTCTTTTGCTCTCTCCCTTCATGCTTGTGCTTATCATTGAACTTCCTTCAAGGTAATGAGCAAATGGTGCTAATACCAACCATTGAAGTTTGGTCAAATGATAAGGCATGAATACAGTATCGTTTCTTTCAAAAAAGAAAACTTTGTTAGTGAAAAACAATACCTCCATGTCTCCTCCCTTGGGATTTGCACATGAAGGTATATTATGGTTACAACTCCCTTCTTTGTACTGTCCCTCTCTCCCTTTCCTTTATCTTTCTACGTCTTTTCTCCACCAATACTAACTCCTTCAGCGTACTCCATCTCCCTTGCAGTAAGCACCTTTATAAACCTTAACTCCTGGCAACCCTCACTCGTAAGTATGGACATTTAAGCTTATCACTATTCACGATCCTCTTGCCTTGTGTTTCCAGTATATTGAATTCATAAGCTTCCAGGTATCAGTTATCAAGAGCATAATTAGCTAGGTAATCCGCCAGTTTGTAATCCTTCGCATAATATGCGAACTCTTAACATTGTACCCCTCCATCATATCTTGATCTCCTCCACATATGTAATCACTGCCCAAGGTGGCTTCCATGTTCCTTCTATAACGTTTTTTAACTGTAATGAATCAGTTTGCATCAAAATGTTTGTGTAACCACGCTGCACACAAAATTGCAATGCCTCCAGATAAGCAATTGCTTCAGCTTCATCATTAGTAGCCTCCTGGATGTCATTTGCTAACTCATACCTTACATCTCCTTTTTGCATCCTTTAAAACATATCCTATAGAACTCCTGCCTGGGTTTCCCCTTGACGCCCCATCTGTGTTAACTTTTATCCACCCTGGACTAGGAAATTCCTACAACACTTTAGTCACCTTTAGTGTAGAGCTCCATCTTCCTTAGTAAGCTAGGACATTTGTGTGGGACGTTTTGTATCGTTGGCTTCCTCACTCTGACCAGTGCTTGTAATGTTGATGACACTTGATAAATCACCCTACTTATTGACACAGCTTCTCCATGTTTATAGCTATTCCTCCTTTTCCAAAGCTCCCACAAAATAATGAAAGGCAATGCTTGGAAAATAGGTCTTAGTCGAGGCAACATCTAGAAGTTCCAATATTTGATCACTTGCTGTAGAGAGAATCCTTCGATATATATTAATTCCAGCATTTGAGAGAAAATAATACCAAACTTTACGAACTGCAAAAGACCTGAAGAAAAAATGAGCTATTGTTTCTTCATCCGGATTGAGAAGTCACCAATAGCTAGAAGGCACGAAATACCCCAATTTCCTAAAATAAACAGCTAGTGGCAGTCTTCCTTTCCAAATTTTCCACATGAAGAACGATATATTATAAGGTAGGCCCTTCATCCACATACTCTAAAAACCAAGACTCGAATCTTTCTTCCTTTTAAGATACTCCCACAAATGACTTCACAGTAAATATTCCCTTTGAATCCAACCTCCAGTATGGTTTGTCCAGATCACCATGAGTTAAAGGAGGCTTGATGCTTTCAATAATATGTAATGCTTTCAATAATAAGAGAGATTTTCCAGATCAATCTCTCTTCATCCCAGTTATCATCCACAACTACATCATATTGTTATGCACAGTCTCATCACAAAAGAAGCCTTGTAAAGTAAAAGTACAAGGCACCTAAACCTATCCAATTGTCGAACCAAAACAGTGAGGATTCCATTTTTGGTTGCCAAATTATTTCATGTTCAATCTCATCCCGGGATTGAAGCATGTTCCTTCATACTGAGATCCATTCCTCCAAGGTACCACCATGGAATTTAATTTCTTGCAACACTTTTGACTCATGAAAGAACTCCACAATATAGGCTTTATTCTAAAGTTCCACCATAATTTGCAAAATAAAGCCTTCGACATATCATGTAAAGATCTAAACCCTACGCCTCCTTCTTCATGTGGTAGACATAAAGTATCCCAAGAAGCCCAATGCCATCGCTTTCTTCCGATTGAATTGTTCCAAAAGAAACGTGCAAATAGTTTGTGGAGCTTATTAATAACAAAAGATGATGGATTCACAGCAAACAACAAATGAATTGGCATACTTTGAAAAACATGTGTTATTAACACTGCCCGACCCCAATGGATAATAATTTACTTTCCAAGATTGAAGTTTGTCTAGCACCTTGTTGATCAAGCCTTAATAGTAGTCCATTCTTCTCCTTAAGTAAAAAATAGGGTAGCCAAGATAAGTAAACTGGAATTCATGCCTTCTTATCCCAGTAATTCTTTGAACTTTATTTACAACCTCCATACTTGTAGAATGATGTAAATAAATAGCTTATTTTGCCTTATTAATTAGCTGCCCCGATGCCACTTCATAAGCACTCAATACCTCCATGATCAATTGTAAAGAAGTAGCATCAGAAATTGAAAAAGTAAAGGTATCTTCCGCATAGGAAAGATGATTGATCTTTGGGGTAGAAGGTGGATAATGGGGAGTGTAATTCTTAGGTGTGGGGGTGTTATCTATGCATGCATGCACCAACAAAGTTGTAGGAAGGTTTTTGAGCTAGAAAAGGGTAGATGTTGGGTTGGCGATGAAGGAATCCACCATAGGAGGACCTTGAAATCTTAATGCACACCTACTGTTTGATAAAATGGTCAAACGAGCTGGAACTATGAACTTCTTCCTAATTTGTGTTCAATTTTGCTATACTTCTAAATAGATCGAAGTGGCTAACAGTTCTGGAACACTGTAGTAATTTAAAAAGCTCGAGGCGAGGTACGTTTGCTAAACTTCTCTCTTAGAATTTAAACCTACGATATCCTTGTAAGTCATGAGTTGTTCATTATAAATTGATTATTCCGGATACGCCTTGTGTCAAAAGATATATGTTCAAGATGTATTCCTATGTTCTTGTTATATTATGTTCTACTTGAAAATGTGCTCGAATCATGGGTTGCATTACTAAAAGTTATAACTTCAAGTCGTGATTCAAATGAAAGCTATTATGCCAAATAGTGTAAGAAATCTCCATGTGCTTAACATTCTTATTTGCTCATATGTGGACTTAAAGTCGTGAATAGATAGGATTAATTAGTCGCGAGTGCCCTATCGCATTCGCGAAGAAGACTTTTAGGGCGAGGGGCAGCTTTGCCTTCGCGATCGCGAGGCTTCTTTCGCAATCGCGAGAAGGGTCGCTGGGCAAAACACTTATTAAAAATCAGGATTTCAGCTATTTTCTTCATTTCTCACATTTCTTGGCCGATTTTAGGTCTTCTTGGAGAGGGATTTTCACCAATCAATTAAAGATAAGTGATTTCTACCTAATGTGAGTTTAATACATAGTTTATAGTTAGATTTTACAATAGAAATTGTGGAAATTAAGGGATTATGTTGAAAAACCTAGGGTTTGGTAAAAATAAAATTTGGCCACGAAATTGATGTTGGAATTGAGTAGAAGTTGTATATTTGAGTTTGTCAATTCATGGGTAACATTTATGTACGAAAATTTTCGGAATCCGATCAGGTGGGCCCGGGGGAGACTTTTATGAACTTTCCAAATTGGGTTGGGAATTTACTTTAATAGTTAAATTAGGAACATTTTGGCAATATTGATTAGTTCGTACGACCTTTTGCTAGTTTTGGATTGTTCGGCATCATTTGAGGCAATTAGTGAGGTTGGAGAGTCGTGTAGTAAAATTGGAAGCGAGGTAAGTCTCTTGCTTAATCTTGTTGGAGGAAATTATCCCCGTAGGTGCTTTAATTGTAATTTGCTACTTGTTGTGGGCTCTATGTATGCAAGAGGTGACTAAAGTCCTTACGTAGCTAAATTCATGTTTATGTCCCGGTAGACTTAGGACTTTGTCATGTAATATTTGTACTACTTGAACTTAACTTGTTAGTTTAATTACATAAATTTATAATTGGAATTTGATTAGGGATTATGTTAGGCCGAACTTCACTATCCTTAGTTTTGGCGGGATACTTGGTTGTTGGTAAAAATATATGCTTTCTTTATGTGTACATCCTTGTGTTGTAGTTGTTTGACCCGTAGTTCGAAGAGTTCCTCTATTCTTGTGGATCAGCTGTACGCCTTGGCAGTATATTTGAGATGCATCCATGGATAGAGTCGTATGACCTCGGTAGTGTATGTACACGATTATTATGGATAGGGCCGTACGACCTCGGCATAACTCGTGCGTAATATCGCTAGGAGTCCGAATATACATGATATTTCCTTCTTGACTTGAGATTTGATATTTACTTGATGGTTCTTATTTTTTGAGATAGCACATGATATTTGGAGATTTTATACTGTCATTATGTTAAAAGAACATGTTATTTACCGTTTCTTATTCCATTGTTATTGATGTATTTCATGCCTAATTATAGTTCTTGTGCTTTATTGATTGACCTCTAGTAAGTGATGATGTCGACCCCTCATCACTACTTATTCGAAGTTAGACTAGTAATTATTGGGTACGCGTTGATTTACATAGTCACGCTACACTTCTGCACTAATTTTGCAAGTACTGAGGCACTTACATCTTGTGGCAATTTGGGTGCACATCCCTGTTATCCTGAGACTTAGTGGTGAGCTATTCTTCATGCTGATCTGCAGCACCCGGAGTTTTTTCCTATTATATTTTCTTTTCTATTTATTTCATTTCATACCGTAGCTATAGTGGTTTGTATATTCTACTAGATTGCTCGTGCACTTGTGATGCTGGGTTTTGGAAATTTCTAGTAGATGTTATGGTTTTGCTTAATGTTGTCACCATTTCCTTTTTTGTTTATTAATATTGTAGATATCCATGATTTTTTATGCATTAACTTCCAATAAAATCCAGGATTTTACAAGTAACAAAATGAACAATTAAATGGATAGTTCACAGTTGGCTTGCCTAACGATGACGTTGGGCGCCATCACGGCCTATAATGGGAATTGGGTCGTGACTTTGGGAGACCGAGCATGATATGCAGAATCGATATCATCATCTTTTTGGTACTTTAGGTATGTCACTATACTCGTTTGAGGATGAACGTTTGTTTAAGAGGGGGTGAATATCCGGCAATCTATTTTGAATATTTTTGCCCCATTTTCCTATTTGATGATTTACATATGCATGTTTGTGATTATGTGACTTTCCGAGGTGGTTGGTTTGGTTTCAGGGGAATTTTGGATTGTTTTGGGACACTTAGTCCCTTGGTTGCAGGCTTAAGTTGTAAGAGTTGACCGGAGTTTGACTTATGTGTAGACGACCCCAGAATGGTGTTTTGATGGTTACAATAATTTCGTATGGTGATTTTGGACTTAGGCATATGTCCGGATTCGGATTTGGAGGCCTGTAGGTTGTTTTGGCTTGAATTGGCGAAAGTTGGAAAGTTAATGGTTTAGAAGGTTGATAGATTTGATCGAGGTTGTGTTTGTTGATATCGGATTTGGATTGCGGTTCTGGAAGTTGGTATAGGTCCTTTGTGTCATTTCGGACTTGCTTGCAAAATTTGAGGTTATTCCGAGTTGATTTGATATGGTCTGACACGAGTTTTGGATGTTGAAAGTTTATTAGTTTATTAGGCTTAAATTGAGGTGCGATTTGTAGTTTTGATGTTATTTTTGATGATTTGAGGCCCCGATTAAGTCGTGTTATGTTTTGGGATTGGTTGGTGTTATTGGACGGCGTCTCGGGGGCCCCGGGTGTGTTTCAGAGTAATTTCGGACCATTTTGAGACTTGGTTGCATTGCTGAAGTTTGCTAGGATCTCATGCTTTCGCACAGCGGTGATTGGAGTGCAGGTACAAGGCCGTAGAAGCAGCTGGTTGGCCACAGATGCGGTGCTTGATTGGGGAGTGTCGGGTCCGGTGCACAAGGCACCTAAGGACCGCAAGTGTGGTGCCTTGTGCACAGAAGCAGAAGCGCATGTGCGTATGTTGAGCCGCAGAAGCGGAAGGTCGGTGCTGAGGGGGTTGATAGCATATGCGATGTTTTGACCGCAGAAGTGACACCGCAGATGCGGTTAAGTGATTGCGGAAGGGTTTGGTCAATTTTCATTATTTTGAGTTTGTGGAGCTCGGTTGGAGGAGATTTTTGAAGGGATTTTCATTACAATTGAAGGGGTAAGTGATCCTTATTTGATTTTTGTGTTAGATATTGATTACTCATAGATGATTACACCTAATATATATGAATTTAAGGTGCGCTTTGGGAATTTTGACTATCATTTTGGAGAGTGAGATTTGATGATTCGAATGTCGATTTGAGGTTGGAATTGGATGAAACACATATAGTTGGACTCGTATTGTTATGGGTGTTCGAAATTTGTGAGACAAGATCATAGCTTTATTATTTGGGTTAGTTTTCTATGACTTCTATTGATATTATTACGTTATTTTGGCTAGATTCGAGCCATCCGGAGATCGATTCTCGCGGGAAAGGACTTTTAGTGTACTGATTTGGTTTATCTGAGGTATGTATCTTGCCTAACTTTGTGTGGGAGAAATACCCTTTAGGTGCTAGTCCTAATCGTTGATTTCTATGATGTGACAAGTGACGTGTACATGACGTGACGAGTGCGTATATAGGTACTATGTGTGGTTTTGAATGGAATAGACTGTAGGCTATTAATATGCCTTAATGTGATAATGAACTTTATATGAAACCTTTTGAGAGCACTTTATGACTATTTGATCATGATCATTTTATTGACTTAGCCATAGTCATGCTTTATTTATTGAACACCCCTCTGCTTTTATAATTATTTTTTATGTCCTCGTGCATGATTGTTGAAAAGTTGTGAACTTTACTTTGATGAAATTTTAGCTCTATTGTATTATGGCACTTAACATTGTTGTTTTGTGGTACAGCGACATTAGTGGACATGTTGAGAGGATTGATTGGGGGTGTCAGCATGAAGTTTTTGCCATACGATTTTGTCTATTATTGTGTGTGCAGAGCGAAATAAGGGTGGCGTTATCTCGGGCTTCCCATGTGGCGAAATAAGGGTGGCTATATGCACATGTGACAAAATAAGGGTGACATATCATTGTTATGTGCACATACGGCGTAATAAGGGCGGAATTTTGACGATGTTGTGTGATATTGCGGGGTGTCTTCTTATTGTCGTGATTGTGTTGAGACGGGGTTGATATTACATTTGCATTATTGTTTCTGAAAGCTTATGTTTTGCACTTACCTAAGTTAATGGTTGTATTTGACATTTTATCACATGTCTCACCTCTATTTGATGTTTCATGATCAAAGATGGGTTTTACTACAATGAGTTGTTATTACACGTTCTAAATGGATTGTGATTATTGTTTTCAGTTATATTTGTGTTATTAATTTCTTTGATTTATTCATCGCATAGGTTTTTTTATCTAGTGCGTATCAAACGACTTGAACCTCTTTACTACTCCACCGAGGTTAGTCCTGACACTTACTGAGTGCCGATTATTATGTATTGATACTACGCTTCTACATATTTTTGTGCAGATCCAGGTAAATCGGACCAGATTAATCGACAGTGAGGCATTTCATACACCAGAGTGTCACGACCCCAATCTCCCACCGTATGATATCGTGATGGCACACAGTCTCTAAGACTAGGTAAGCCTAACATCATGGAGAAATAGCAAAAATAATAATAAAACTACAAATTTAAACCATCTAGCTAACATAATAGAACTCAACAATACTGCTAACAATAACTCCAAAAATTTGGTGAGACTGAGTCATAAGCTCTACACGAATATTCTAATACATCCCTAATACATCACTATCTAGTAAAGAGTAAGCAGTGGAAAAACAAGGAAAGAGGGTGACTCCGAGGCCTGCGAACGCTGGGCAGGTATACTTTGAAGTCTCCGAACTGAATGCTCTACTCACTAGTGCTAGCCTGTGTCGACGTATCTGGATCTGCACAAAAATATGCAGAAGAGTAGTATGAGTACACCACAAAAGTATCCAGTAAGTATCAAGCCTAACCTCAAAAGAGTTGTGACAAGGCCAGGTCAAGAAACCTATTAGGATATGAAAAAGAAGTTGAATAAGTATAGTACAGTCTAATAATGGAAACGAGGAAAATAAGGCAATAAAGCAACACAACAAGATAAGCTACAACTGAATTTAAAATAAACGCAACAAATAAGGAACACATAATAAGAACATCAGAAAAATAATGCGGACAAATAAAAAAGAGGTGAATGAGAGATAACAATAAGAATCACAACCGAGGTATCGCCTCGTAATATCATTTCACAATCATCATCACAATATTTCCTTATATCATTGCGAGAGCCTTACATTTAGTTTTGAAACTTATTTTTTTCCGAAATAGCCCGCGTTTTAGCCCACCTTGTTACACTGCGTGGCATCAAGTAGTTCCCCTACTAGCAACATGCGTAACAAGATCACCTTATCTCACCCCATGCGCATCAACCCCAGATTTATTCCACTGCATGTGTATCAATATCACAACATATCACAACTCGCACCTCAAATGCCCAAATGCCACAACTAGCCAAAAGAATCAACAATATCAATGTTTCCGCAATAAATAGCCCATGGCTCAACCACAATGTGACAAGAATCTCAACAATAGCAAAATAATGGTGAATATCTCAACAAGAACGATATCTCAACAATTAACAACTTCGTCTCAAGTGATAACGGCTTTTAAAACTTCAAGACCAATAGCTAAACAAGAGATATTCCATGAATTAAAAATATCAAGTAAATAATTCCACAATTAATGAAGTTACAAGACAATAATGAAGGCAATAATTTCAACTGAAGCATATATGAGCAAAATAACAAGTAAGAGGTGGAACAAGTATTAACAATGTCAAATAAAGCATATTAGGGTAAATTAACAATGAAAGATATAACATGCTATGACAATTCGATTAAAGGCATGAAAATAGTCTAAATAGCCTAAACCAGTCAAATATCACATATAGCCCGTGTACCCACTCATCACCTTGCGTACACGGCTACACATACCACAAATAACAGAAATGACTCCAATCCTAAGGGGTAATTCTCGCACACAAAGTTAGGTAAGATACTTACCTTAAACAAGCTAAATCAATCCACTAGTAAGCCTTTTCCGCAAATATCCTACTCTGGATGGCTTGAATCTAGCCAAAATAACTTAACACCATAAATACAAACCATAGGAAACTATTCCGGATAATAAAGTTGCAATCTTTAAAGAGAGCAAAAAGTCAACTTAAAAAGTTAACCCCGGGCCCCCGTCTCAGAACCATACTAAACTTACAAAATCCGAACACCCATTCAATAACGAGTCCAACCATACTAAAATTATCCCATTGCGACCTCAAATTGACATTTAAATCCTCAAATTATAGCTTAGGAAGCTTTCAAAAAATTCCCCAATTTTTCCAACTCAAAACACTAATTAAATAATAAATACAATGAAGGATCGATATATAATAATCAAATCCGAGTCATAAACACTTACCTTGATGAACTCCTTGAAAATCCCTTCCAAAATTTTCCAAAACCGAGCTATCTAACTCAAAAGATGAAAAACGACATGCAAATGCTCAAAACAATCGGCTGGATCATTACAAACAAGCCTCCAAATAACTCAAATTTAGTCAAATAATGCTCAAACAAATCAAAACCTGCTTATGGAACCCCCGGAATACTTAAAAGATACCCTTCAATATATTTGAGAAGTCAACAGAAAGTCAACCCAGGTCCACTTAATCAAAATCCAAAATCAAGACCAAATTTCGATTATCCATTTATCCCCGAGTCTAAATATATAATTTATTTCGAGATCCGACCACAAATCAAGGTCTAAATCTCTAATGTTCAAAATCTTAAGTTACTACCAAAAAATCCTACTTCTACTCTATGAAATCCTAGATATAGGGTTGAAAATCTATAGGGAATAATAGAATTTAATCAAGAACAAGTTTAAAGTTACTAACCTATGAAGTTGGAAAGAAATTCATTTCAAAAATCGCCTCCTTGCATAGTTTAGGTCTCAAAATGGGAATAAAATGAGCAATCCCGAAATCTCTTATTTTTATTCCAGCTGCAGATATCGCAATTGAAAACTATTGTGTGCAATTGTGCAGCTCGCAAATGTGAACCAGTGGGCGCAAATGCAAAAAGGCACCTCAGCCTCGGATGACGCAAATGAAACACTCGTTTCGCAATTGCGAGTATCGCAAATGGGATCTCAGCTTTGAAATTCTAAGCAGGCCTCCCCTTCCCACACTTGCGAGTATCCCATTGCAATTGCGATGACTGCAGCACCAATAACCTCAAGTCTTACCAAAACTACCCGAAATTAATTTGAAACTCACCTGGGGCCCTTAATTCTCCGTCCAAACATTCAAACAAGTATATAAACCTAATGCGAACTTTCTCGTAAGGTCAAAATATCAAATAACATCTATAATCAAGAATCAAGAATCAAAACTCAAGAATTCACATGTTCATAACTCAAATTTTCAACTTTTAACTATAAGCGTTGAAACGGCCTTAAGTCACCCGGGAACCCAACCAAACATATGTACAAGCTCAAAATCATTATACAAACCTATTAGAATTGTTAAAATACCGATCTCAAGTTATTTACCAAGAATATCATAGTCAACTTCAACAACATTAATGCTAAAAATCAAGATTTCTTTATCAAAACACGTCTAAATTTTTCGAAAATCAAAATGAATCATGCATAAAAGTCATAAATCATCAAATGTAACTATTCAAGTTCTGAAATTACGAAACAAAAAGTTAGAACTCAAAACGACCTATTAGGTCTTTAAAAAAGGTATATCTAATGATTGATAATTAATAATTAATATTTATCAAACTAAATTCATTTGAATTTAGTAATTGAATTAATTACTTATCAACATATTTTGAAATGTCATAATGTAAGAAATTAAAAAAATAGTGTTTGCCTGACAATATAACTAGAAAAGAAATATTTATTTATCAACGCACGGTGTAAGATATACTGTGTATTGGTATATCGTATCTAACAGAAATTATGTGTTCGAAAATACACATAAAATATAAAAAATTAAAATGTTTTGGATAAAATTATTTTCTAAAACTGAATATAATATTTACTTATCAACACATAGTGTAAGATATACCGTGTATTGGGATATCGTGTCTAACAGAATTATGTGTTCGGAAATACACAAAAAAAGAAAATTAAAATATTTCGGATAAAGTATTCTCTGAAAACTGAATATAAAGTGAGTATGTGAAAAGATGCAACAACTAAAATTAAAGACAGTGTGAATATATGAAACGAAAAGTTATCTGAAAAAATATATATACTTTTTGGAAATACCAACAGATGCGTCAACTAAAGTGACTGCGAGTGTAATTTCAGATGGATGAAATGATTAGTAATTGGCTTAATGAATATATAAAAAGCCACAAGTTCATTATAAATCATTTGTATCAGTCAAGTAAGAAATAACTATTGTGTCAAATTGTCTTTTCTTTCTTATATTCTACTGTCACGTTAGATCAGCGTGGTAATGAATTCTAATACTCTTAGATATTTAAGTAAAGTCCCCCAGCGCATCAACAAGAAGGAGAAGGGAAACTAGCAAGCTGTCCGGATTTTTCGGTACTAGAATTATTTCGTATCACTTGAAATTATCTAGGGTTTGTGTGAGATTTTTGTGAAAGAAATTGCAGGGATTTTTTCCCTAGGTTTTGCTTAGGATATTATGTTTAAAATGTGAGAGAATCAATCCATATAAATGGCCCCTTGTCCTCCCTTAATATGCCCTTTTTGGGAATTTATTTGGTCTCTTCATTTAAGCAAGTAGGTGACACACCTATTTGTCATTTACCAGCCTGCGCAGTCTCGTGAAAATGCAAACATCGCTCTACTTTGACGTTGTATGGATGAACCATTTAATGAGTTGCAAACTAGACTTCTAGATCTTTAATTTGGTGTATGGATCACCCCGTAACTCCAAGTAATGTGACGTCTTTCGTCGACTTTTGTTTCATAACTCACTTGACTTCAAAACGTAACACACGATTATCATACGACTAAAAAACCTCATAAAACCACCTTCTTATCATGTTAAGCAACCTAGTTTCACCCTCAAAGTACGGGTTACAATATTCCCAACTTGCCGACTTTCAACGAAATTTATTTTCGTTGATCCGTTTAGCTTATAATCCTTCCAACACTGATCACGATCTTAAATATTTGTAACCTTCAAGGTAACATGATTAACTTACTCTATGTACTTTCAAAGAGGATCTCATTTCCGAGCATACATCAATTGACTTACGACATACGAAAACATGAGGTGTAACACCCGAGGCCCCCGAGATCCCGTCCAATGACACTAACCAATCCCAAAATATACACGGACCTACTCGAGCCCTCAAAGCACACAAAACAATATCAAAACAACAAACCGCACCTCAATTCAAGTCTAAGAAACTAATCCAAAATTCCAAATTCAAAACTTACGTCAAACATGCCTAAATAACTCGGAATGACCTCAAATATTTCATGCAAGTCCCAAATGACATAACGGATCTATTCCAACTCCCGGAACCATAATATGATCCCCATATCATCAAAGTCAACTCTCCAGTAAACTTATGAACCTTCAAACTTCCAACTTTCGCCCATTAGAGTCGATTAAACCTAGGAACCTCTAAATTCAAATCTGGACATACACCTAAGTCAAAGATCACCATCTGGACCTACTTCAAAACACCGATCTGAGGTCAAATATACTAAAGTCAAACTCCGACCAACTTTCACAACTTAAGCTTCCGAACTAGGAACTAAGTATTCCAATTCAATCCAAAACCTCCCTGAAACTAAAACAACCATCCCCGCAAGTCACATAACAACAAACGCACCTAAGGGAAGCATCAAATAGGGGAACATGGCTAAAATACAGGAAACGACATGTCGGGTCGTTACATATACATGTTGACTCCCTATCAAAATATCTCGAACGATTCTGCTGAGGTGAATGGCTCGATCCAATTAGAGTGGTTTTACAATATTATGCCGAGGCAAATATCCCGATCCCATAACAATAGTTTTACATAATTCTGTCGAGGCAAACAATGCGATCGCATAAGAGTGATTTTATAATATCCTGCCGAGGCGAACAGCCCGATTCCATAAGAGTAGTTTTACATAAACCTGCCGAGGCGAATGGCCTAATCTCATAAGAATGGTGTTACATAATCCTGCCAAGGTGAACGGCCCGATCCCATAAGAGTAGTGTTGAGGCGATCATCCCGATCCCTAAAGAATATTGAAACTTTCTGTCAAGATCCAAAACCACCAACCAGTCATGATGGCGCCTAACGCACTTGCTAGGCAAGCCAAACATAGCCAAATAAAATATTAATACTGAATTAATAGAAATAACACAAGTCAAAGGCAAATTAAAATAATTAACGGTGTCGCTACATAACAAATCACCCAGAGCTGGTAAACACAGAGTCATGAGCTCTAAAACAAAAATACAAGTCTAAAATACAGAATAACAATGTTGTCTGAATGAAAGACAGCAGCACAAAATGAAAAGAGACGCCAAGACTGCGGCAGAGATGCAGCTCTACCTCGTCTCTCCAAGATAGCTCAGCGACAAGTCTCAGCTACTGATGGCTCGGCCCAACACCTGGATCTGTACAATTAAGTGCAGAATGTAGTATGAGTACAACCGACCTCTAGTATGAGTACAACCGACCCCATGTACTCAGCAAGTATCATAACTAACCTCGGCGAGGTAATAGAAGCAAGAATTATAAATGATACTCGCTAATCACCTTTACAGTTTAGAATTCCCACAAGTACGAAATAATAATACGATCAAGTAATGAATCACAGATAGAAACCACCTTGGTGCACACAATAACTTAACGTATTCTGCTCAGTCAACAATCCTGCATATAAAGAAAATATGCGAACAAATCAGGTAAACAACCAAGGAAATTGCAAGTAATGACAAAATGCAATAACCAAATCAAATAACTGGCTAGCTTTTCCTCAGAATCTCAATAACCCAACCAAACGACTGATTAGTTTTCCTCAAACCGCATGTACACCATCAAGAAGGAACATGAGAGGGTGACCCTAGGGGGATAGATCCATATCCATACGCTGCACAAACAACTCACGTGCTACACGGATAACTCAGGTGCTAATAATATCATACGGATGGACAACTCGTGTGCTGCGCGTACAGCTCACATGCTAATAATATCAATATCTCGGATCTGCTCAAGCAACTCAAGGGCTTCACGAACAACTCACATGCCAATATCACAATCCGCCCGGCATGGTCACAGGCTCAATATCACAATCCGCCTGCCATGGTAACATGCTCAATATCGCAATCTGCCTCGCATGGTCATAGACTACCAGTCCAATCCATAAAACAAAGAAAGCAGATATACAAGAATACATGTACATGATCAATAAATATTAAATTTAACACTCCTGGACTGGTATAAGTCACATGCTAAGGTGTATGCTTGTACAAAGTGTGCTATCATAGCTCAAATAGACCAATACATCACGAAAGTAGGAATCGTCTGGTTTAATCAGGAGATTAACCTCTTTGTAACCTCAAACATGGCTCAAATAGCTCACAACATATGTACTAAATAAGAGAAACTTCACAGCATTAAGCTTAGGAACTAATTCAAGGCATGTCATAGTCCAAAAAACCCCCAAATCCCACCTTTAAATCATCTATATTATGTGTAATAATCTATAGGTAATCAATATCTTACACCAAAATCAAGTAAGGATCACTTACCCCTTCAATTATCATGATAAGCCCTCCAAAAATCACCTCTAATCGAGCTCCACAACTCCAAAAATGAGAAAAAGACCAACCCTTCGATATAAGTATTCTGCCCAAAAATATCGCATATGCGGTCCATAGTGTCGCATATGTGATACCGTATCTACGGATATTCCATCGCTGATGCGGATGCCATAATCTCCCGACCATCCACTTCTGCAGATCCTACCATCGCAAGTCTGCTTCTGTAGTCTCCTACAGCTCCTGCGCAAGCGCATCTGTGCAAGTGCATCTGCGCTCCAATACACAGCTGCGAACTTCCTCTGCCAGGCCCATAACTCGCACTTGTGCATCCATGGCCGCATCTGTGCCTCACATCTGCAGCCAATCTTCCGCAGATGCGAACACACCAGAACTCTGAAATCTCAGCAATAGTAACATAGCTAAAAATGATACGAAACCCATCTAAAACACACCTGAGGCCCCCGGGACCCCGTCCAAACATACCAACCAATCCTAAAACATAATACGGAGCTAATCAAGGCCTCAAATCACACAAAACTACGAATCGCATCTCAATTCAAGGCATCACAATTAAATAGGGTAAACGGGGCTAAAATACTCAAAAAAATCGTCTAGGTCGTTACATTCTCCCCCTCTTAAACAAATATTATCCTCGAAAGAGTCTAGCTTGGAGCCTCAAAAAGGTTAGAATATCTTCTGCGCATCTCCTGCTTGGTCTCCCAAGTAGCCTCCTTAACCTGCTGACCTTCCAAGTAACCTTCACCGATGCTACATTCTTCGATCTCATCTTTCAAACCTGCCGATCCAAAATGGACACCACCTCCACATCATAAGTCAAATCCCCATCTAACTGTACCGTGTTGAAGTCCAAAACATGTGACGGATCCCCATAATACTTCTGTAGTATAGAAACATGAAACACTTGGTGAACTCCCTTTAGGCTAAGTGGCAAGGCAAGTTTGTAGGCTACCTCTCCAACTCTCTTAAACACCTCAAAAGGACCAATATAACTAGAGCTCAACTTGTCTTTCTTCCCGAACCTCATCACGCCCTTCATGGACGAAACTCTGAGTAAAACCTTCCCACCCACCATATATGCAACATCACGAACCTTCCTATCAGCATAACTCTTCTGCCTGGACTATGCTTTATGAAGTCGCTCGTGAATCAACTTTACCTTCTCCAAAGCATCACGGAACAAATAAGAGCCCAGCAACCTAGCCTCCCCAGGCTTAAACCAAACCACCGGAAAACAACATCATCTCCCATATAAGGCATCATAAGGAGCCATCTAGATACTCGATTAACAGCTGTTATTGTAGGCGAACTCAGCTAACGGAGGAAACTGATCCCATGAACCTCCAAAATCAATGACACATGCATGTAACATATCCTCCAAAATATGAATAGTTCACTCAAACTGCCCGTCCGTCTGGGAATGAAATGTCATACTCAACTCGACCTGTCTACCTAACTCATGCTACACTCCTCTCCAAAAATGCAATGTAAACTACGTGCCTCAATCCGAGATAATAAACACGGGCCTACCTTGAAGGCAAACAATCTCCTGAATATAAATCAGAGCTAGCTGCTCTAAAGAATGGGTAATCATAACTAGAATGAAGTGTGCAGACTTGGTCAGTCTGTCCACAATGACCCATACTGCATCGAATCTCCTCAAGGTCCCATGGAAGCCCAATTACAAAATCCATAGTGATAAGCTCCCACTTCCACTCCGGAATATCAAACCTCTGAAGCAACCCACCAGGTCTCTGATACTCGTACTTCACCTGATGATAGTTCAAACACCAAGCAACATACTCAACAATATCCTTCTTCATCCTTCGCCACCAATAGTGTTGCTTCAAATCATGATACATCTTCGCAGCCTCGGGATGAATCGAGTAGCGCAAACTATGGGCCTTCTCTAGAATCAACTCCCAATCCCCATCAATATTTGAAACACAGAACCGACCCTGCAGCCTCAATATCCCAGCATCACTAATAGTAACCTCCTTGGCATCACCGTGTTGCATTTTGTCCCTTAGGACAAGCAAGTGGGGATCATCATAATGACACGCCTTGATGCGCTCATGCAAGGACGATCATGATATAACACAAGCGAGAATTCTGCTGGACTCCAAAATATCTAACCTCACGAACCGATTGGCCAAAGCCTGAACATCCAATGCTAACGGTCTCTCCCCAACTGGAAAGAACGCAAGACTCCCCATGCTCCCAGCCTTCCTACTCAAGGCATAGGCCACCACATTGGCCTTCCCTAGATGATAAAGAATGGTGATATCATATTCCTTAAGTAGCTCTAACCACCTTTGATGCCTCAAGTTTAGATCCTTTTGCTTGAATAAGTGTTGGAGACTTTTGTGATCTGTGAACACCTCACAAGACACACCGTAAAGATAATGCCTCCAAATCTTGAGCACATGAACAATGGCTGCAAATTCCAAATCGTGTACAGGGCATTTCTTCTCATAGGGTTTCGACAAATGTGAAGCATATGCAATCACTCTACCCTCTTGAATCAACACACATCTAATGCCAATCCATGAAGCATCACAATAGACTGTATAAGAACCCGATCCCGAAGGCAAAACCATAACTAGAGCTATAGTCAAGGCAGTCTTGAGCTTTTGAAAGCTCTTCTCACACTCATCAGACCACCTAATATGGGCACCCTTCAGCATCAATCTAGTTAATGGGGCTGCTATAGATGAAAACCCCTCTATAAAATAGCGATAGTACCCAGCCAACCTAAAGAAATTACGAATCTTAGTAGCAGAAGACAGTGTGGGCCAACTCTGAACTGCCTTAATCTTCTTGGATCCACCTTAATCCCATCACCAGACACCACGTGGCCTAAGAATGCAACCAAGTCTAGCCAAAACTCGCACTTGAAGAATTAAGCATATAGTTTCTTCTCCCTCAAAGTCTAGAGGACGATCCGCAAATGCTACTCATGATCCTCCCAGCTGCGAGAATACATCAATATATCATCAGTGAAAACTATGATGAACGACTCGAGATAGGGCTGAAACCTTGTTCAACTGCCTGTAGTCAATGCACATCCTCACAGAACCATCTTTCTTATTCACATATAAAATTGATGCAACCCAAGGTGACACACTAGGCTTGATGAAACCCTTATAAAGAAATTCTTGTAACTATTCCTTCAACTCTACTGGTGCAATATGATGTGGTGGCATAGAGATGGGCTGAGTGTCCGGCACCAAATCAATAGCAAAGTTCATATCCCTGTCGAGTGGCATGCCCGGTAGTTCTGTAGGAAACACATCTGGGAACTCCCTCACTATTGGAACTGACTCAACGGTAAGAGTATCAGCATTAACATCCCTCACAAAGGCCAAATACGCCAAACACCCCTTCTCAACCATCCATTGAGCCTTCAAAGAGATGACACAAGTTTCCACACTCCAAAAAACCCCCCCTCTGACAAAGCTGTTGACCCTGATAATTCGAATAACTGCCTGTGGAACCCTGAATAGATGGAGCACGGTAAGAACTATGTGCTAGCAGTGCACTAAATGATGATTGAATTAGCAAGCACTGTATGAACTGTGGCTAACTGATTGACCACTAGGAATATGACGAGCTTCCTGAGCGGGCCTAAAAGGACGACCTCTACTGTAATGTGACTGGCTTCTAGATGAGGCATTGCTAAAACCACCTGAATCACGAGCCCTCTTGGCATCCCACTCCTCACGCTCAAGCTTGTGAACATGTTCCAACCGCCAACCAATCTCTACCACCTGGTCAAACCTAGCATTCGTCTCTGCCTCTCGAGCCAAACTATAACATAGCCCATAGTTGAGGCCATCAATGAACCTTCTGATCTTCTCCCTCTCACTAGGAACCAACCATACTATACGACGTGCCAAATCTGCAAATCTCATCTCGTACTAGGTCACAGTCATATGTCCGTGGCCTAGCTGCTCAAACTACCTACATAACTCCTCTCTACGAGTGGGACAAACTTCTCTAAGAAAAGAACTAAGAACTAATACCATGTAAGTGGTGCTGCATCAGCTGGCCTGCTTGACTCATAGGTCTGCCACAATCTGTATGCTGCCCCTGTCAGCCGAAAAGTAGTAAAGGCAACTCCACTAGTGTCCACAATACCCGCTGTGCGAAGAATCCGATGACAGCGATCCAGAAAACCCTGAATGTCCTCTAACTCTCCTCCACTTAATTCGGGAGGATCAAGCCTCTTAAATCGCTCCAACCTCTTCTACTCCTCATCGGACATAGGTGGACCAACTTTGGCTCGAGCAGCAACAACTGGATGAACTGGTAATAACCCTGAGCTAGCTGCTCTGGTGTACGGGCGAAGGGGCTCTGATCTCCTCCCCTACCTTGTGAGGTAGCTGGTGCAACTGGTACCATACCCGCTTGAGCCAAACTCATGCACACGCTCAAGATCTGAGCCAAGGCCTTCTGAAGACCAGGTATAATAATAGGTACCACCGGTGTCTGAGCTGGTCCTACTGGCTCAATACTATCGGGAATATGCTCCTGCACTAGAGCGACTGGTGGCTCCTCAGGTGCTGCTCCAGTTGTAGTGCGAGCCCCACCTCGTCCTATACCTCGACCCCGGCCTCTCAAGGCCTTGACTGGTATTACTGGTTCCTGCCCACTCGATCCAGCTGAACGTGTCCTCACCAACTATGAGAGAATAGAAGAGTAAAGGTTCAAACTTCGTGAATTAATAAATCTGCAGGACAAGAATGCAAGACAATGAAGGTTTTACTAATAGTTCGGTAGCCTTACAAAGATAAGTATAGACGTCTCCATACCAATCTGCAAGGCTCTACTAAACTTGCTCATGACTCGTAGAACCTTTGAACCTAGGGCTCTAATGCCAACTTTTCACAACCCAAAATCACCAACCAGTTGTGATGGCACCTAATGCACTTGCTAGGTAAGCAAAACATAACAAAGCAAAATATAAATACTAAGTTAGCAGAAATAATACAAGTATAAGACCAATTAACATAACTAACTGCGTCGCTACATAACAAATCCCCTGGAACTGGTAAATATAGAATCATGAGCTCTAAAACAGAAATACAAGTGTAAAATACAAGAATAACAATATTGTCTGAAATGAAAGAAAATAGTACAAAATGAAAAGAGACGCCAAGACTGCACTCAAGATGCAGCTCTACCTCGTCTCTCCAAGATAACTCAACAACAAGTCTCAGTACTGATGCCTCAGCCCAACACCTGGATCTGCACATTTAAGTGCAGAGTGTAGTATGAGTACAACCAATCCCATGTACTCAGCAAGTATCATAACTAACCCCGTCGAGGTAATAGAATCAAGAATTATAAATGATACTCGCTAATCACCTGTACAGTTTATAATTCCAAAAGTACGAAATAATAATATAATCAAGTCATGAATCACGGATAGAAACCACCGTGGTGCACATAATAACTTAACGTACTTTGCTCAGTCAACAATCCAGCATATAAAGAAAATATGTGAACAAATCAAGTAAACAACCAAGGAAATTGCAAGTAAAGATGAAATGCAATACCCAAATCAAATCACTGGCCAGCCTTTCCTCATAACCTCAATAGCCCAACCAAACCACTGATCAATTTTCCTCATACCGCGTGTACACCATGAGAAGGAACATAAGAAGGTGACCTTAGGGGGATGGATCCATATCCACACGCTGTACAGATAACTCACATGCTGCACGAACGATTCACTTGCTAATAATATCAACTTCATGGACAACTCACGTGCTGCATGGATAACTCACGTGCCAATATCACAATCCGCCCAGCGTGGCCACAGGCTCAATATAACAATCCATCCAGCATGGTCACCTGCTCGATATCACAATCCGCCTGCGTGACCACAGACTACCAGTCCAATCATAACTCACGAAAAGCAAATATACCAAAATATATGTACATCATCAATGAACATCAAATTTCATACTCCTGGACTGGTATAAGTGACATGCTAAGGTGTATGCATGTGCAAAGTATGCTATCACAGCTCAAATAGACCAAACATCACGACAATAACAATTATCGGGTTTACTCAGGAGATTAACCTCTATGTAACCTCAAACATGGCTCAAATAGTCCATAACAGGGGTAAAAATAGGAGAAACTTCACAGCATTAAGTTTAGCAAACAATTCAAGGCATGTCATCGCCTAAACATTACACCGAGCATGTGGATATTACCTTGGTGCACGCACATGGCTCAACCCCACACATGTGCACCACCTATAGCACGTAGTTATCACAAATAACTCAGGGAATTAGTGTCTCAACCAAGTTTAGGTAAGACACTTACCTCACGCAAGCTAAATTAGTACTCTAGAAAGCCCTGAATCAACCTCCGGATGGTTCGAATCTAGCAAACTTCGTATTATCAATAAAAGCCATAGGAAGTAATATTAAATGATAAATCTAAGATCTTGAATCAATTATGCAAATTCAACCCAAAAAGTCAAACTCGGGCTTGCACGCCGGAACCTGACCAAACTCACAAATTTCGAACGCCCATTCTAATACGAGTCAACATATATGTGTTTCATCCAATTCCAACCTCAAATCTACCCTAAAACACAACACAGACCTACTCCAGGCCACAAATTACACCAAACAACATCAAAACTACGAATCCCATCACAATTCAAGCCAAAGGAAACTAATGAACTTTCAACTTCCAAAACGCGTGTCGAACCATATCAAATCAACTTGGAATGACCTTAAATTTTGCATGAAAATCCCAAATGACACAGTGGACCTGTCCTAACTCCTGAAACCAAAATCCAAATCCGATATCAACAAAGTCAACTCGCAATCAAACCTATCAACCTTCTAAACCTTCAACTTTCGAACTTTCACCAATTTAAGCCAAAACAACCTAGGAACCTCCAAATCCAAATACGGACATACACCTAAACCAAAAATCACCATACGAAGCTATTGGAACGATCAAACACCATTTTGGAGTCGTCTACAAGAAAGTCAAACTCGGTCAACTCTAATAATTTAAGCATCCAACCTTGGGACTAATCCCAACTAACTGCAAAACCTCCCTGAAACAAAACCAACCACCCCGGCAAGTCATGTAGCCACAACTACACATATGTAAAGCATTCAATAGGGGGAACGAGGCTAAAAGACTCAAAACGACCGGCCGGGTCATTACACTTTCGACCGGTCACTAGCCCGACTCGCGAATATATTTACGAGTTGAATAATCGTAAGACTTCAAAACAAATAAGTAAAACACGGGAGAAAATCCGTAAGAGAAGGTATAATTTTTGCGTCTAATCAAGTAGCGTGCCAAGTCCCTAGAATAGCAAAGCTCGGTAATCTATGTAAGTCTAGTCTCAAGCTAAAACATAAATCAAAGCATTTAAACAAGCAAGATTAACTCAAATAGTACAATTAAAGCATGGTATAAGACTAAGTCTACCCAGACGTATCAAAAATATAGCATACGTACGGACGCTAATCACCTCGTATATACGTAGCTCACATAACACATAGCATATAGCAAATATAATAACTACAAGGATAAGTTCCCTCTTACAAGATTAGGCAAGAGACTTACCTCGCTCTGAAATCTGATGCCGACTCTTACGCCGCTCTAATTCCTCGAACCAATACCGAACTACCCGAAACTAGCTAAAGAATGTGCAAACCAATCAAAATATACTCAAAAACCCATAGTTTATCGATAAGAAAAAAATTCTAACATTGCACGAAAATTCCACAAAAGTGACCCCCAGGCCTACACGCCCTTATTTTGAACATTTTCAAAGATTAATCTTACCCATAGTCTCATGAGTTCAAATATATATTTTATTTGTCAATAGGACTCCACATTGATGATAAAAACTCAAAAATATCATTTCTAGGTCGTCTTCCATAAACCCATGTTTTCACCTCCACCCATGAATTTACAAGCCTAATTCATACATATTCATGAAATATAATCAAAATGGGTTAGAAACACTCACCCTCAAGAGGTGGGTCAAATCGCCCTTCAAAATCTCCCCAACATTGGCTCCAAGTGTTCCCAAATAAAAGCGAGGAGAAATCTGAAAATTCCAACTTATCAAGTCTGCCCAGGTACTACTCTTTGCGATCGCGGCAGAGCTCCCTCAATCACGATGACCAAATGTGGCCAACCATAAAATACACCTACGCTATCCACACTGAAGACCCGCGACCACAAATGCCAAGAAGTTCAATTCCTTCGCAAACGTGAAGGCCAAGCCCTGCCTACCTCCAGACCATCGCGAATGCACTCCCGCATGCACGAACACGATGCACCAACCCACTTCATTTCGCGAACGCGAGCTCCTAACCGCAAACGCGTATAACAAAAACACCCAGCCTCAGATTACTCTCCGCAATCACGAGGAATCACTTACACTAGCAATGCAAAAACTCATGGAAATGGTCTGAAACCACCCTGAACATACCCGAGCCCCCCAGAACCCCGTCCAATCATACCAAATAGTCCAATATATTGTTGATACCTAATTTTGCACTCATATTTTACAAATTGCATCATATACTTCCAAAATAGCATTTTGCACTATTACCCAACTTATAGGGGTCATATAAGTAATTTCTATAATTTTTAAAGCTTTTAAATTGATTTCTTGTATTTTTTAATTATTCAATATTTACTAATTATTCCCCAAATCATTTTAAGTAATTTAAACTGATTATTTATATCAACAAGCATATTTTATAATATTTTACCTCATTTTATATAATTATTTTCCTTTTTATACTATTTACACATTTTTGCAATAATAACTATACATTATAATTAATTGTGTCTATTATTTTATTTAGGGTCAAAATAACTTCTTTATATTTTACAATCTTCAGCTACTATTTTTAAAATACGTAGTTGCATAAATAATATTTTTATAGTTATTTAGTTATTTTATTAATTTAATTTCATTTGTTTTAAAATCTTGCCCAAACCAAGCCAATGTTCGGACCATTCACCAGCCCAGACCCCCTAGACCCTTGGCACAATCACCCCAGCCCAAACCAAACGACCCCTTGTGACCAACCCGTCACTTTTAATTACCCAATCCCAAACCCTAATCCCCACTTTCCTCCGCCCAGCCACCCCACTCCCCCCTCCCAATCTTCTCCGAATCCGATCAAATCATGGATCCTTTGCACAATTTACTTTCCTTTTATGTGTTAGCTCATTGTTACTTACATGACTATGGTATTACTTAGTACTTTTGGTTCTTTCTGATAAACTAGCTTATGCCCAAAATCTGTCCTAATGTATTCCCTATTGTTGAATTATCCGTTTAAAGCTTATGGTTAATCTATGAATCATGTGATTTCTAAGTGCCAATATTGCCTGAACTTGTAAACAAACATGATATGCTTTCCTGCTACTTGTAAATTTCAATGTGTGCTCCCTAACTTGTTCAAACCTTATATTGTTAACTGCTGCCTAAGGCTTCTAGAGCATATCTCAGTGTTCAGTTCCCTCCCTACATGAAATCAACTGGTGTTAATCTAGATGCATTCAACCCTATTGATCCTAGTGACATGCCTCTTGAACTCTTTTAATGTTACGATTATGTACAGCATGCTAAAGTTTCCCCTGTTAAGCAATTGCTCGATCATGAACCTGTATTGTTATGGTTTTCAAGTTAAACATACCATGTTAAAGTGGTGCTCTATTGATTCTCCTAGCTTTCATGATCAGACCCCTTGTCTAAAGTACTTTAGGCTCGTCTTGGATGATGTCTTGTTTCGAAACTTTACTTGAAGTAGTCTGCTATACCATGATGACTATTCACGTTACTTCAACTTAGTTTTATGAAAATACAAGCGTGTATGTACTTTGTGAATGCTTCATGTAATCTTATCTATACACCTTTGAGAGAATTGTTGTTACTTACAGCCTTAAGAATTGAAGTGTATGTGTAGTCTCTTTGTTAGTTTGGCATCCAATTGGGCAAGTAGGGTCTTCATTTGGGCATGGATTTGTTGGATCTTATGTGTTTTTGGACCTGGGTATGGGATTCATGACATGTTCTAATGCTTTGGGTGAGCCTGAGGTTTGAGTCTGTTGTTTCTATGAAGAATGAGGCTGCTGAAGGCTCTAAAGTGTCACTAGGTTGTTTCTATGGGCCTGTAATTGTTTATTAGGCCTGTATCTATTTCAGCTTGTAATTTAGGCATATTTGAGCATGTATTCTTTCATTAGGGCTTGTAATAACTTATAATAATAACAGTTGAGGATTAGGGAAAGTTGTGGGGTCGGGATACTCTATCTTCGCATGAATGGGCAGAAAGCATGTCTATAGGGCTAATTGTTTATTTGCTTGCCATGTCCCGCTTTGGGAATTATCTGTACCATGTGTAGATTTTCTTGCCTATTCACTTAGGAACATGACTTAGGTCTAATACAATGTCTTAACTTGCAAATGTTAGAAAACATGCCTATAGGAACTAAAACAAGACTTTTTGATCGTTACATCTAGATACCATGTCTATGGGACCTTAATTTGATAAATCAAAATTGTCGTTGTTGCTATTCCTATCATACTACCCTCCTACACAACATGCCTATAGGGGTAAATAAAGCAAGTATGTGTTCTCAGCTATTTTGCTGCCAGATACTAACTGTTTAGAGATCAGACCTATAGGATGTTACTACTCACCTAGAAAGCATGCCTATAGGACCCAAAAAAAAGTGAGTAATTCAGCTCCTTTAATAGCTTCACGCCCAGACGCAAATAGTGTAGAGCTTATGTCTAAAGGGTGCTGTTAGTTGCCTAGAGATCATGCCTGTAGGATCTTTAATAGAATTATGTATTAAAATCAAGTGCTTTGTCAAGGCAATCTGCTCAGAAATACTGCCTATAGAACTTTATGTCAACTTTTGAATCGTTCAATCATAAAGAAGTCATGCCGATAGGTCTTGAACAATTCAATACATCCTTGACTCCAACCCTGCCTACCTACTGTTGCCTGCCTAATAATATGAATGTCACTCATAACTGTCTTCCTACTTGCCTGTGTGCATCTGTGTCTAAATGCGGAGGCCAATTTGATCCCTTAAGTGTTAATTATGTGTAGTCTTGATTGTTTTGGCCGTGCGCCTAGTTTTATCATTTTGAGAAGCCTAAGGAAGTCTAGAACTACCAAAGTAGGAGGTCCAAAGCCTCCTGGACCATAGGCATGGGAAGGATAAAGCACGCATAAGGCACGGTATAGAATTGAACTAGAACGTTTTTAGGTAAACAACTTCAAGATAGTAATTGGGTAGTGAGAGATGATAGTATGTGCCTGCTGAATAATATGAGCAGCCCTTACACTTAAGAAAGTTGCAAAGTAATATTTATGTTGCACAAGTGATCCTTTAGGATAAAAAACTTAGGGACCCCCCCCCCCCATAGTCACTATTTATACACCTATTTGTGCGATCTTAGATCAAACTAGGACATATTTTTGTAATCTTCAATTATTTATGCATAATCCATTTCTTCTGCATACACAGTCTCCTTAATATTTGTTTCATCTTGTAATTGGATGTTTTAGGCTCCTTGTTACAATTTGCATGATCACATAGTATAACTATAGTTCAATAATCCCCACATAGCATAAAATTTGGTTCGGGACCCACAGTTGTGCACCTCGAAGAGTGCCTAACACCTTCTCTTTAAGGTAATTTGAGCCCTTACCCGATCCTTCTTAATATGGACTAGTTAAAACAGAGTTATTTGCAAATAGGTGCCCTAAGGCCCCTTTAAAATTATTAGGTGGTGACTCTTCTCTTTTATTATCCATTTAAAAAAGTTGTCACACGTTGGAACCCGCTCTAGTGAGAAAACGGGGCGCGACAACATGGCGACTCTGCTGGGGATATACTTAGGCTCTTACCATAAAGAATTTCATTTGTATGGATTGTTGGGATTTTAGACTTCTTTCATGTACACCCCTTTTCTTACCCCCTTTATTTGCTTGAAATTGATATATCATGGACCTCCCATCCCTATCTCCTTTGTTTGCTTTATCTAATTATGTTTCTCAAATTTGTGAACTATGCGATCTTCTTCCCTTTGTCTTTTCCCTTCTTTCTCGTGTTCATTTTATCGCATTATTTACTCTTATGTGCTTTCACCATGCAAAATATTTGGCTACATGTTATTCTTTTCACATAAGCATACATTCAACATCATACTCCACTCATGCCTATTAAGCGGCACTTGATGAGTGTCTACGCTTTCCTAAAATACCCTTTTTAAATCAAAAAGGCTTATTAGCGGTAGACTAGTCGATCAGCGGTGCAGTTGACAGTCCCGTCTCTCAAGTCGTCCGCTTGAGAGTATCAGTCTATACCCTCTTAGAAATCCCACTCTGATTTAAAATGTATGTGCATCATGTTAAAGAAGTATGGATTGAAACGTCAATGACGCATTAATCCGCTTAGATAAGCCGTGTCCAAATCCAAAGGGATTTCCACAATCCTAAAGGACACAATCATGTTATGTGCATTACTTGGAGAAAATTTGCCAACATGTTAACCATTATTGCGTTAATAATCGAATTTGGAGGGGAAAGGGCTAACCTTTTATTTAATTGTAGAAAATGAGGCACGAAATTCCCAAGTTTGGCATGGTCCAGAATATCCCACCTTTGCTGATTGATTGGTGGAATGACCTTGGGCCATGTGATAGAAACCACGTAAGGAGAGTATTGGGTAATTTATCGTCATTGATGAACATCCGGCCAAATGGAGAATTAACTAAGGCTGCCACCATGTTCTGAGATGAAATAAGAGATGTCTTCCGGTTCTGCAACATAGAGATGACTTCTCTTTTAGAATAAATTGGGGGTTTAGCCAAACTTCCATGTGATAGTCCAGGTCTGTTGGTGCCAGAAAATCGTACTCCATGCGATTTTCTGAAAATGCTAGGGTTCAAGAAGAATGATAAGTTGGGCTACTTAAAGAAATCCTACATTCCATTTTAGTTTCTCTATGAGTGGTATGGACACATCAAATCATACAGTTTGCATCATGAGGGGTTGGCTATCACCTCTTTAGGATGGGTTCATCGTCGAGTTTATGTCTTCATAGTCTGCTTTTTGGGTTTGCTAATTTTTCCAATGCAAGGAGGGGAATTCACACTCGTTTGGCCATGATCACCAGGGACCGTGATGGAAGGGATCGAGGGGCAGAAATACACTATCATTCCTATGATACTACATGAGATGTACCAAGCCTTGGATCGGTGCAAACATAGGTTTGGAGATTTTAAGGGTTGCAATCTTCTACTACAGTTTGGCTGCTAGAGCATTTTCAAAGGGGAAACTACCGTCGGGAGCTCTTGCATAGACCATTGAATGACTATATCGCCAGTCATCATCCAAAGAATATGACATTGGCTCTAGAAGCCTGGGAATGCTGAAGGGTGGGTACGCTTCTTCAGTAATCTGACTGACAAACAAGTTCATTGGATGTAACTCTTCTTGACGATCAAGTAAATCACAAGGAGGTCCACATCATCCTGCGCTCGAGAAATACGCTGCTTTAAGTGGTTTCCCAGTAAATAGTTCATAATTAGGTCCAAAGGGACCAGTCATTTGGTGTTGATTGGGTTACGAGGCATTTCCCTTAGGCTCCTATAAGGATAATGAGGCAAGCTGGGAGGAAGCAAGCCATATCTCGGGTTTCCAATATGATTCAATATAAGGAAGACTTCAAAGGGAACGTCATTCCATCCAAGTTTGAGGCTCAGCGCATGTGGAAACCAAAAGATCATTGTAGATGGAGAGACTATCGAGCCGGACAGGTACCACGTCGGGCATATGTATCACTACCTTTCATGGCTAGAGGACGACATAACTAGGGACGTCAAATCGGGAGTCAATCTGAAAGGCTGGATCATAGATGAGGCAGTCGAGGCTCAGGTTGTGAATAAGTCAACAGAACGGCTGGAACACTTAAAGCAAGGGTTGATGGAATTGGAAGGAAAAATAAGGAAGAGGCTGTGGGATTGCCAAGATATGGGCTATGACGAAAGAGGAAAGCTGGCGATGGCATACTTGCTGCTCGACATGCGTGACATTGGGAGTGTCATTGATGTAGCCAAAAGGGCATAGCATGAAGAAGGTCCTTCAGGGACCAAATTGATTATGACGAAATTTTCTTTACTGCTTTTTAATTGGTTTGATTTATTTTCATATTATTTCGGTTTAGTAAATGTTTGGTTTGATTTATTTTCATATTAATGGGAGGAGGCAATGTTGGAATTAATTTACTCAAAGTCTACTTGTCTCTTAGGCCTACCTTAGGCACAACGAGGTCCCCAAATTAGGACGCGAACTATTCCCAAAGGTTGGTTCTTGCATTCCGGCATCGTCAGCATATCACACCAGATCCATAGGTCCTCCACCTCCTCCTCCACCTAAAGACATCAAAAGCAAAGGCAAAGGAAACATGGACGATTTGAGTGGTAACCGAAAAGAAAATGCTACTATAGCAGAAACTGAAGAGACCTCAGAGGGAAGAAGTACGCTAGGACAAAATGAATTGGTTCTACGGTTAGACCAGAAGATCTTGGAGTTACAGGGTGAACTCGAGCAGGTCCGAAATCATGCCAACCTCTCCCTTACTTTGACTGTCCCCGACCTCAATCATCAGAACACCACCGCCCAAAACTAAATGCCACCCTAAAACACACAACCCCGAAATCCACCACCCTTAGCTCCGAAAATTCCTCCCGCAGTGCATCAAGACCACAACCCCACACCCCCTCAAAACCTTAACCCTCCACCTTTACAAACTACTCAGCAACACCACCACAATATGACCCAGTATCTACAACCACTACATATCATACCCATCAAAACGTGCCACAACCTATCCCTGATCCACCTCAGACCTCAATCAATTATCACCCATACACTCAAGCCCCAGGAACACACCAAGAAAACCCGATATACATAGAGACCCTACCACACACCCCACAGCAAACACTATTCATACCTGAACCAACCAAGAAGGACCTGCTTATCCAGAACATGGCTGAAGAATTAAAGAAGTTGACTGGAAAAGCCTAGAGCATTGAGGGTGGAAAGGGTGTTGAAGAGTTGAATTATGAAGATTTGTGTATCCAACCAGACGTGGAGCTACTGGAGGGTATCAAACCTCATAAGTTTGAGATGTTTGATGGCACCAATGATCCCAAGGTGCATTTGAGGACTTAATGTGATAAACTCGTAGGAGTGGGCAAGAACAAGCAAATCTGCATGAAGCTGTTCATGCGAAGTCGCATTAGGGATGCCTTATCCTAGTACATTAGTCATAATCCAAAGAAGTGGTCTAACTGGGTAAGTATGGAATCTGATTTCATGGACAGATTCAGGTTCAACACAGAAAAAACGCCAGACATTTTCTATATCAAAAATGACTAAAAGAAGCCAACGGAGACCTTCCGTGAGTATGCTATCTGTTGGAGATTAAAGGCCACCAAGGTGAAGCCGCCGCTAGAAGAGGAACATATGAATAAGTTTTTCGTCAGAGCTCAAGATCCACAGTATTATGAGAGACTAATGGTTATAGAGAATCACAAGTTCTCTGATATCATAAAGTTAGGGGAAAGGATAGAGGAGGGCATCAAGAGTGGTACGGTTACCAACTTTGAAGCGCTGCAAGCTACCAACAAAGACTTACAGTCTGGAGGAATTTCGAAGAAGAAGGAAGTAGTTGCCGTGATGATAGCCCAAGGTCCTAAGTCTCCTCTTACTTATCAAATACCTCCACCAATGTATCAACCCTCACTACAAAAATACCATTACCTCGTTACCACCTACCATACCTATAATACCCAGCCATCATACTACCACTCATCTCCCCCTACCCGTTAGAAATACCCAAAACCCCAACCAAACTTTGGCCGTAGAACTCCTAAATAATACACCCACATTGTTGAACCCATATCCCAATTATATGAGAGGCTGAAGGCCGCTGGTTATGTCACTCCCATTCCTATAGCTGCTATCGAAAATCCTTCTCAATGGGTCAATCCCAACAAGACTTGTGCCTATCACTCAGGCATGAAAGGACATACTATCAAGGAATGCCGCATGTTAGAAGATAAAATCCAGACACTGATAGAAACTAAGGTTATACAGGCGAACGAGTCTGCACCAAATATCCGCAATAACCCCCTTCGTAATCATAGAGGTAAGGGAATGAATGTGATTGAGACTGATGAAGAATGGTTCCAGGAAAGATCCATCGGTCTTATTCGAGAGGGAAACACTCCTAAAATATCTCCTGTCACACTCCCACCAATTGTGATGCAGACCAAGGTGTTGTTCGAGGTTGAGGCAGCTACACCTAGGCCACAATTCACTGTGATGGTAGCTCCATCACAGTCCTACAAATCTGACGTTGTTATATGGGATTATGTAGCAGAATCAAGGAAAAAATGAAAAGTCAAGGTGGAAGAGACTGGTACCACCCAGGGGATGACTAGAACTGGAAGGGTCTACATGCCAAAAAACCTTAGAGGAACAGGTAAGGAAACCACACCAAAACCACCTGTTGTGGAGACAGGTGTTGATGATCTTTGGAGGAAGGTACAGGCAAGGGAGTACTCTGTTGCTGATCACCTAAACAAGATTCCCGCTCAAATATCCATCCTATCACTGTTACAAAATTCAGATGCACACAAGAATGCCTTGATGAAGGTGTTGAGTGAGGCTTACGTACCAACTGGTATCACTAGCAGAGAGATGGAAAACATGGTAGGAAAGGTACTGGAGAGTCACAAGATCACTTTCCATGAAGATGAGTTGCCACCGGAAGGATTGAGTCATAACAAAGCATTGCACATCACTGTGCAATATGAAGATAAGTTCATTGCTTGGGTTTTGATTGATAGGCTTTCAAGTCTAATATATGCCCTCTAACTACTCTGAAAAGTTTGGGCATAGGTATACTAGAGATACGAATGGGAAACATGAATGCGAAAGCGTTTGATGGGTCTCAAAGAGCTAATATTGGAGAGATTAACCTGGACCTGAAGATGGGCCCGACTTGGTTCAATGTCGAATTCCAGGTGCTGGGTATATCCGCTACCTATAACTTGTTGTTGGGACGGCCATGGATACACGCGGTTGTTGCAGTCGCTTCTACTCTACATCAGGCCGTGAAGTTCTAGTGGAATCACCAAGAGGTAGTTATCCACGGGTATGGAAGTAATCTTATCTATACCAACCAAATTGTGCCAGCAAATGAGAATAGAAGGAAGCTGGGAGGAGAAACATTCTACAGCATTGATCGAGGAAATACAGTCGAGAAAGGACGATGGTGGAGCAACAAGATACTAAGAATAATGTTGTTGTTTGGGTATGAACCAGGCAAGGGTCTTGGCCCTACGCTTCAAGGAATCAAAGAACTAATACGACAACAATATCATGGCACGACCTTTGGTCTCGAATATGAATATACTATACAGGAATATATGATTGGACACCACTGTGGCGTGACTTCTACTATCATTGTAACAACCCATACCACCGCTATACCAGTCATTCTGCCAGACCGATGTGATTTGGGGGTCTGAGGAGAATGAGGTCTTAGCCGGCATGAGGAACCTACTTCTGAACGAGGAAGATATAGACTGCAGTGCAATCTTTAAGGAGGAAAAGGAAAACGTTACCATTCAAACGGTGGGAGATGGAGTTGTTCTTAGGAACTGGACTACTGCACCATTCCGGGCTTGCCGAGCACCTGGTAGCTTTGGCAAAATAGCATGATTTCCATTAAGATTGTTTTCTGGCATTTAAGACATTTTCAGTATTTTGAAATAATTACTCGAGGCATTGAGTCGTATATGTTTGAAACTTTTAAGTTTTAATTAATGCATCATTGCCTTTTCGTTTATTTATATTATTACCTTTATATATTCTTTTTAGCATTATTATTACCTATCCTATTGAATCTATGACTGTGACATGTAATTAGACAACGCAACATGAGGAGAATGATTCAGAAAATAGGGAAAATGACGTAGTACCTGAGGAAATTGTTAGGGAAGTAGAAACTTTTGAGAACAAACCAAAGTCCAATCTGGAAGAGACTGAAACAGTTAACTTAGGGGATTCTGAAACAATCAAAGAAACTTGCATTAGCATTCATCGATCACCGTCAAAGAAGGAAGAGTACATCAGATTTCTAAAGGAATAAGAGGACATTTTTGCATGGTCCTACAACGACATGACGGGGTTGAGCACATCCATAGTGGTCCACAAGCTACCTACCAACCCTATGTGCCCAACAATAAAATAGAAACTAAGAAAATTCAAGCCAGATAGGAGATTGAAGATAAAAGAGGAAGTTACCAAGAAGATCAAATCCAAGGTCCTTCGGGTGGTCGAATATCCAACTTGGCTAGCCAACATTATGCCGGTACCAAAGAAGGATGGGAAAATCAAGGTGTACGTTGACTATCGGGATCTGAACATAGCAAGTCCTAAGGATGATTTCCCGCTACCCAACATACACATATTGATCGATAATTGCGCCAAGTATGAACTCCAATCCTTCGTGGATTGCTTCTCAAGATACCACCAGATCTGGATGGACGAAGAGGATGTTGAAAAGACAGCCTTCACAACACTATGGGGAATATACTGCTACAATATGATGTCGTTTGGTTTGAAGAACACCGAGGCAACCTACATGAGGTCATGACTACTTTCTTTCAGGATATGATACACAAGGAAATAGAGGTGTACGTGGATGATGTCATCATCAAATTTAAGTAGAGTTCGGATCACATAGCAGACCTGAGAAAGTTTTTCGATCGATTACAAAAGTACAATCTGAAGTTGAATCCTGCAAAATGTGCTTTCGGAGTCCCTGCCAGGAAGTTATTAGGTTTCATCATTAGTCGTCGCGGCACCGAGTTAGACCCGTCAAAGATCAAAGCCATTCAGGATCTGCCACCACCAAAGAACAGGAAAAAGAAGTTTCTTAGGCCGCCTCAATTATATCAGCCGTTTTACAGCACTGTCAACGGTAATATGTGAGCCAATCTTCAAGATGCTGAGAAAGGATGCTGCAACAAGCTAGACTTAAGAATGTCAAAAGGCTTTCAATAAAAATCAAGGAGTATCGGTCCAAACCACCTGTGTTGGTCCCACCAAAAGTCAGGTTACCTTTGCTACTGTACCTATCCATGTTGGATGGAGCATTTGGATGCGTCATGGGACAACATGATGAGACCGGAAGAAAAGAGCAAGCAATATACTATCTGAGTAAGAAGTTCACGCCATACGAAGCTCGGTATTCTTTGTTGGAACGTACCTGTTGCGCCCTGACATGGATAGCCCAGAAGCTGAGACATTATTTTTGAGCATACACCACATACCGCATATCAAGAATAGACCCGCTAAAATACATCTTTCAGAAGACTATGTCTACGGGCGAGCTAGCAAAATGGCAAATACTAGTAAGTGAGTTCGACATCATCTATGTGACCCAGAAGGTAGTCAAGGGACAAGCGTTGGCCGATCACCTGGTAGAGAACCCCGTGGACTATGAATACAAACCATTTAAGACGTATTTTCTCGATGAGGAGGTATCTTTCGTATGGGAGGATATTGTCGAGGCATAAGACGGTTGGAGGATGTTGTTCTACGCAGCCGTGAATTTCAAAGGAGTGGGCATTGGAGTTTCCTTAGTATCAAAAATCGGTCAACATTATCCGATATCTGTCAAACTCATGTTCCCGTGCACCAACAACATGGTGGAACATAAGGCTTGCATTTTCGGACTCTGATTGGCCATCGACATGAATATTCAGGAATTGTTGGTACTCGGAGATTCAAATTTTCTAATACATCAGGTACTCGGAGAATGGGCCACCAAGCAAAGATATTTCCATACCTACGCTATGTGCAAAATTTGATCAAGAGGTTCACAAAGATAGAGTTCAAACATGTTCCTAGAATTCAGAACGAGTTCGCGGATGCACTAGCTACCTTGTCTTCCATGATACAACATCCAGACAAGAACTATATTAATCCAATCCCAATAGAAATTCGTAAGCAACTAGCTTACTGTGCTCATGTTGAAGAAGAGTTCGATGGGAATCCATGGTTTCACGACATCAAGAGTAGTTGGAAAAAGGAGAATACCCAGAAAATGCTACGTATACCCAAAAGCGCACACTTCGGAGATTAGCCAACCACTTCTTTCAAAATGGAAGAATTCTGTATAGAAGAACTCCCAACTTGGGTCTGTTAAGATTCGTCGATGCCAAGGAGGCATCTAGGTTGCTCGAGAGATACATGCCGAAACCTGTGCACCTCACATGAATGGGTTTGTTCTTGCCAAGAAGATATTAAGGGCGAGGTATTTCTGGATGACTATGGAAACTGACTGCATCAAATATGTACAGAAGTGTCACCAGTGCTAGGTACATGCTGATAGGATACGAGTACCACCCAATGAGCTCAATGCGAGAAGTTCACCCTGGCCTTTCCCCGCCTGGGGCATAGATGTCATCAGAACGATCGAACCCACTGCTTCCAACAGACATAGATTCATCTTGGTGGCCATAGATTACTTCACAAAATGGGTCGAAGCCGCTTCCTATAAAGCTTTGACTAAGAAGGTCGTAGCAGACTTGGTCCGGGATCGTATCGTTTGCCGATTTGGAGTGCCTGAATCAATCATTACCAATAATGCTACCAATCTCAACAGTGATATGATGAAATCCATGTGTGAAACATTCAAAATCGAGCACTGAACTCAACAGCATATAGGCCAGAAATGAATGGAGTTGTGGAAGCCGCCAACAAGAACATCAAAAAGATATTGAGGAAGATGATGGACAATTACAAGCAATGGCACGAGAAGCTACAGTTTGCTCTACTCGAATACAGCACCATGGTCTGCATGTCAACTAGGGCAACTCCTTATTTATAGGTCTATGGTACTGAAGTTGTTATACACGCCGAGGTAGAAATCCCTTCCCTGAGAATCATGCAAGAAGTCGAGCTCAGCAATGCGGAATAGATATAGAGCCGGTATGAGAAATTGGCTCTCATCGATGAAAAAGGATGAATGTGGTATGTCACAGTCAACTCTACTAGAACAGAATGGCAAGGGCTTTCAACAAGAAGGTTAGACTAAGGCAATTCATACCAGGTCAATTGATGTTGATGTGGATCTTTCCATATCAGGACGAAGCAAAAGGAAAATTCTCACCTAATTGGCAAGGTCCTTACAATGTTCACCGAGTACTGACAAGAGGAACACTCATACTTGTAGAAATGGACGGGGAGATATGGCCGAAACCTTTCAGTTCGGACGCCGTCAAGAGATATTGCATTTGAAATTGTATTTCACTTTCTTTTGATGTAACATGAACTACGCTTGACCTGATTCCCGCTTAAGAGGGGATACGTAGGCAGCCCTGTGGATTCAACATTATAATAAAATCTTCATTCCCCTCTACGGTCAGAATCAGGGCAAGATTTTGAGTTTCATCAATCTCATTGCGTCAAGGATCACCAAAAGAGTATCATCGGAAGTATACATCAAACTGGGGTAGAATTTTGAGGGGGTCCTCAAAATTCCAAAATAAGAATGTCACAATGTCTCAAAGAATGTCACGGCCTATGATTCGACCAAATCATTTACTTTGTGCATTATCTTTTAAAACAACTGCATTATTTATAAATGATTTATCGCAATACATATTTTCGAAAACCTCTTTTTTGTAATGGATAGATGTTGACCAGGGGACTCAAGCAAGGCATCATGACAGGGGCAAGGGAAATTGAAAAATTGAAAGCACGAACCGACCTCCC
>MCJB01038512.1:59770-72964 GCA_002018475.1 Nicotiana obtusifolia
CGCCCACCCCCCTAACCTTACAATTTTTATTTGGATGCAGGAATAGTGTCAACAAAGCATACTTGCAAAGCCTATATAATAGGACCATTATCTCCATGCAGATGGAATCTGCCAAGCCAAAATGCGTCAAGTAAGAATCACTTTCCTTCCTCATATTCAATCATCGCTTTCTTGCATAGGGCTAAGCACTGCCCTTATTACATTGCATGAAGCTAAGCACTGCCTCCATCATTGCATAAGGCTAAATGTTGCCTTTCTCTGTAAAGGGCTAAGCACTGCCCTCATTACATTTTATGAGGCTAAGCACTACCTCCGTCATTGCATAAGGCTAAATGCTGCCTTTCTCTGCATAGGACTAAGCACTATCATCATTACATTGCATGAGGCTAAGCACTGCCTCCACCATTGCATAAGGCTAAATGCTCCCTTTCTCTACATAGGGCTAAGCACTGTCCTCATTACATTGCATGAGGCTAAGAACTGCGTCCACCATTGCATAAGTCTAAGCATTGTCTTTCTCTTCATAGGGCTAAGCATTGTACTCATTACATCACATGAGGCTAAGCACTGCCTTTCTCTGCATAGGGCTAAGCACTGCCCTCATTATATTGCATGTCAGCACTGTCCTCATTACATTGCATGAGGCTAAGCACTGCCTCCACCATTGCATAAGGCTAAGCACTGCCTTTCTCTGCATAGGCTAAGTAGTGTCCTCAATACATTCTATGAGGCTAAGCACTGCCTCCATCATTCTATAAGGCTAAGCAGTGCCTTTCTCGGCATAGGGCTAAGAACTGCCCTCATTACATTGCATGAGGCTAAGCACTGTCTCCACTACATTGCATGAGACTAAGCAGTGTCTCCATCACTTTCATAAGGCTAAGCACTGCCTTCCTTTGCATAGGGCTAAGCACTGCCTTTCTCTGCATAGAGCTAAGCACTGCCCTCATTACATTGCATGAGGCTAAGCACTGCCTTCCCCTACATAGGGATAAGCACTATCCTCATCTCATACAAGGCTAAGTGCTTCCTTGTCTCGTTCTCGCATATGACTAAGCATCACCTATTCTCTCTATAAAGCACTCAATATCACTGCATAATTGCATTTCATGGGCTGAAACATCGCCACATTGTCCGAAGGCGTCAGAGTCTAAGGGCATCACCTCATAGCCCGAAGACATCATGACATGGCCTGAGGATCTCTCGAAACTGCATACCTTAATTCAAAGGTGTCATAGTCTAGAGGCACCATCCTCATAGCCCGAGGACACCATTTCATGGCCTGCAAATCCCTTATCATGCACTTCATGGCCTAAGACGTCATGGTCTAAGAACATCATCCTCATCGTCCTAAAGACAACTATCATGGTCCAAAGGAAATTTGAATCATGTTTAAACTTCCGCAATAACTATATATATTCGTGTGCATTGTCTCTTAAGTTTTGCAGGCAACTCGGGATGTAACCGTTCTACATACAAGAGCAATTCTCACTCTGGTTTCCTTTCACAAAGTTCACATCCTTTGATTATCTCAAATGTAACCGATGACCGACAATTGATTGTTCTTTATTCCGCAACCGCGCCAACATTTGTCTTGAACATCCATAACGCTCAATTTCGCATCCATAGCCGCCACTTGAAATTATCCGCCACTTATGACTCTACCCTACCCAAAGAAGATCCTTCTTCGAAACGTACGACCCTTCTTATAACAACTCCATCGGTTTCATTCGCTGTTCGATCCAGAACTACACACAGCCTGATTCTCGTAATATCAAAGATATGTAGGAAACTCAGGAACCAAGGTTCGACCCGTATTTTTTTAAATACCTCATCCTCATTCATTCGGACAAAATTAGTCATCATTTTCTATAGCCGACAATTCTTTCATCACTCCCAAGTAAAGAAGGGCAGTTGTTGATACCCAATTTTGCCCTCATATTTTATAAATGGCATAATATACTTTGAAAATAGCATTTTTCACTATCAGCCAACGTATAAGGGCCATATAAGTAATTTCTACAATTTTCAAAGCTTTTAAATTAACTTCTTGCATTTTTTTAATTATTAAATATTTAATAATTATTCCCCCACATCATTTTGAGTAATTTAAAATGATTATTTATACCCACAAGTATATATTATAATATTTTACTACATTTTATATAATTATTTGCATTTTTATACTCTTTACACATTTTTGCAATAATAGCCTATACTTTATAAATAATCGTGTCTATTATTTTATTTTGGGTCAAAATAACTTTTTTATATTTTTACAATCTTCAACTATTATTTTTAAAGTACTTAATTGCATAAATAATGTTTTTTTATATTATTTTCCTTTAATTTCATTTGTGTTAAAATCTGGCTCAAACTAGGCCAATTTTTGGACCATTCACCATCCTAGACCCCCGAAAACTAATGGCCCAATCACCCCAACCCAAATCAAATGACCCCTTGTGACCAACTCGGTCGCAACTCGCTGAAACAACCGGCCCTGGTTTTTTTAAAATCCCGGCCGCTGATCTCTCAAGATCAACGGCCCACGATCACCCCATCACTCTTTATTACCCAATACCAAACCCTAATCCCCATTTCCCTCCGCCCAGCCACCCCTAATTTCTCTCGTCCCTTCCTACTTTCCTCAGACACCCTAGCAGTCGCCTCGCCCAATCTTCTTCGAATCCGATCAAATCATGGATCATTTCCACGATTTACTTGACTTTTATGAGTTACCTCATTGTTACTTACATGACTATGGTATTAATTAATACTTGCCCGGTTTTGGCAAGTAACAATCCTCCGAATCAAGAGAAATCACCCTCACTCTTCAAGATTCAGACGATTTCCGTCTGCATACACTCACAAAAAAGGCCGTATGGGTCCGATTCACCAAGATCCTGTCTAATTTTTTATTTCTGTCAAACTAGGGTTTGTACAATTTTATCCTAATCCGATTCAAAATCAATTTTGCAAGCGATTCTTTTCTTATTTTTGTGATTCGGTTGATGTTTTTCTTTTATGATTTTTGTTAGTTCAACGCTATATAAACCCCTCCCCCATTTCCCCTAAAACAGACCTTAATCACTACTCTCTCTCACTCTCACTCACTCGATATTGTTCTGAAACTATTGGTTCTTGACTGGCTGAAAGCCAAGGCCACTGGAATTTGCTTTACCAACCTCCCTAGTGTGAGCACTGCTCGGGGTTCATCTGAAGCCCTTGTGAACTCTGATGCACTGGGATTGGGGTCCTGCTGTCCTCTGTTGCTACTGATCTTTGAAGTATTGCTGAAATTTGTTCGTCTATTTTACTTGTTTGTTAATTTCTACTGGTAAGTATCTTTGACTCTCGCAATTTCATCCCTTTGCTTGTCTTCATGCCTTATATATCTATGCCACTTCAGCTTTAGTGAACCAATATGCTACTATGTGGTCTCTACTTATGGTTCTATTAGCTTTAAAGTTGTCTTGTAGCGCTACGCTTTTCTAGCATTAGATCCTACCTAAAACTCTAAGTTTGATGTATGCCCTCGATTTATGACTCTTAGGTCTGCTTAGCCTAATATGTTTGTGTATGCCTGAATTCTTATACCTGTTGTTTGTCATGGGTTCATCTCTCGACTTGCTTCAAATTCTTTGTGATAAACTAGCTTATGCCCAGAATTTGTCCTAATGTATTACCTCCTGCTGAATTATTTGTAAAACTTATGGTTGATCCATAAATCATGTGATTTCTATGTGCCAATATTGCCTGAACCTGTAAACAAACATGACATGTTTTCCTACTACTTGTAAATTTCAATGTGTGCTCCCTAACTTGTTCAAACCTTATAATCTTTATTGCTGCCTAAGGCTTCTAGAGCATAGCTCAGTGTTCAGCTCTCTCCCCTACATGAAATCAACTGATGTTAATCTAGGTGCATGCCTACCCTGTTGATCCAAGTGACATGCCTCTTGAACTCTTCTAATGATACGATTAAAGTTCCGCATGCTAAAGTTCCCCTGTTAAGTAATTGCTTGATCATCAACCTGTATTGTTATAGTTTCCATGTTAAACATACCATGTTAAGGTAGTGCTCTACTGATTCTCCTAGCTTTCATGATCAGATCCCTTGTCTAAAATACTTTAGGCTAGTCCTAGATGGTGTCTTGTTTTGAAACTTTACTTGAAGTAGTATGCTATCCCATGATGACTATTCCTGTTACTTCAACTTAGTTTTCTGAAAATATAGGCATATGTGTACCTTATGAATGATTCATGTAATCTTATCTATACACCTTGGTGAGAATTGTTGTTACTTACAGCCTTAAGAATTGAAGTGTATGTGGAGTTCAAGTTTGCTTACTTAAATCCTTGTGTAGTCTGATTGTTTGTTAGTTTGGCATTCAATTGGCAAGTAAGGTCTTCATTTGGGCGTGGATTTGTTGGATCTTATGTGTTGTTGGACTAGGGTATAGGATTCATGACATGTTCTAATGCTTTGGGTGAGCCTGAGGTTTGAGTCTGCTATTTGTGCGAAGAATGAGACTGCTGAAGGACCAGAAGTGTCACTGGGTTGTTTCTGTGGGCCTGTAATTGTTTATTGGGCCTGTATCTATTTCAGTTTGTAATTTAGACATATTTGAGCATGTATTCTTTCATTTGGGCATGTAATAACAATATTTGGGACTTAGTGAAAGCTGTGAGGTCGGGATACTCTATCTTCGCATGAATGGGTAGAAAGCATGTCTATAGGGCTAATTGTTTATTTGCTTGCCATGTCCCGCTTTGGGAATTATCTGTACCATGTGTAGATTTTCTTGCCTATTCACTTAGGAACATGACTTAGGTCTAATACAATGTCTTAACTTGTAAATGTTAGAAAATATGCCTATAGGAACTAAAACAAGACTTGTTGATCGTTACATCTAGATACCATGCCTATAGGACCTCAATTTGATAAATCAAAATTGTCGTTGTTGCTATTCCTATCATACTGCCTGCCTACACAACATGCCTATAGGGAAAAATAAAGCAAGTATGTGTTATCAGCTATTTTGCTGCCTAAATACTAACTGTTCAAAGACCAGGACTATAGGATGTTACTACTCACCTAGAAAGCATACCTATAGGACCCAAAAAAAATGAGTAATTCTGCGCCTTTAATAGCTTCGTGCCCAGACGCAAATTATGTAGAGATCATGTCTATAGGGTGCTGCCAGTTGCCTAGAGATCATGCCTATAGGATCTTCTAAAGAATTATGTATTAAAATCAATTGCTTTCCAAGGCAATCTGCTCAGAAATACTACCTACAGAACTTTCTGTCAACTTTCGAATCGTTCAATCACATAGAAGTCATGCCGATAGGTCTTGAACAAATCAATAAATCCTTGACTCCAAGCCTGCCTACCTACTGTTGCATGCCTAATAATATGAATGTCATGCATAATTGTCTTCCTAATTGCCTGCATGCATCTGTGTCTAAATGCGGAAGCCAATTTGAGCCCTTAAGTGTTGATTATGTGTAGTCTTGATTGTTTTGACCATGCGTCTAGTTTTATCATTTTGAGCAGCCTAAGAAAGTCTAGAACTACCAAACTAGTAGGTCCAAAGCCTCCTGGACCATAGGCATGGGACAGGTAAAGCATGCATAGGGTACGGTTTAGAAATGAACTAGAACGCTTTTAGGTAAACAACTTCAAGATAGTTATTGGGCAGTGGGAGATAATAGTATGTGCTCACTGAATAATATGGGCAACCCTTACACTTAAAGGAGTTCCAAAATATTATTTATGTTGCACGGGGTGATCCTTCAGGCTAAAAATCTTAACCCCCCCCCCCCACATAGTTACTATTTATACACATATTTGTGCATTCTTTGATCAAACTAGGACATATCTTGTAACCTTCAATTATTTATGTTTACGCCATTTCTTTTGCATACACAGTCTCCTTAATAATTGTTTCATCTTGTAATTGGATGTTTTAGACTCCTTGTTACAATTTGCATGATCACATAGGATAATTATAGTTCAATAATCCGCACATAGGGTAAAATTTGGCCGGGATCCACAGTTGTGGACCTCGAAGAGTTCATAATTTGAGCCCTTACCCAATCCTTGATAATACGGACTAGTTAAAACGAAGTTATTTGCAAATAGGCACCCTAACGCACTTTTAAAATCATTAGGTTGGTGACTCTTCTCTTTTAATACCCATTAAAAAGAGTTGTCATATGTCGAAACCTGCTTTCGCGAGAAAACGGGGCGCGACATACATTATCCAATCTTATCCAAAGGCTCGAAACGCCACAAATAATATTAAAACCAAATTTCGAAGATAAAATCCTTCTATTAAATTTTAAACCTTCAAACTTCGTCAAACGCGTCCGAATTATACTTAGTCATTCTGGATTACGCCAAACTTCACACACAAGTTCCGATCAACTAAATGAACCTACCAAAGGTCCCAGAACACCAATCGGAGTCCGATAACATCAATGTCAACTCCTGGTACACACACGTGGAATCAACCTCCAAACGGCTCGAATCTAGCCAAAAGCAACTCAAAAACATCAAATAATGCCATAGGAATCAAACCCAAACGATAAAGGTCGAATTTTCAATCAAATACTCAAAGTCAACAAAAAAGTCAACCCCGAGCCCATACCCTGAAACCCGACAAACACACAAATTCAGACAACCCATTTGAATACGAGTCCAAATATATAATTTGTTTCCAGATCCAACCTCAATTTCATGTTCAAAATCCCAAAATTCATTCTGTTAAGTTCAAGTCAAATACCCCCAATTTCTTCTCTTTAAATGCTTGATTTAGATGTAATAATCCATGGAAAAACAAAATATATAATCAAATCAAAGATAAAATTACTTACCCTCAAGATTTGAGTGTTTATCTCCTCCAAAATCGCCTTACTTATGCTCCAAGAACTGAAAAAATAAAGAAAATGAATTCAAAATCTCATAATTGAATGTTTTAAAGCCCTGTCAATCGTTCTTCTTCGCGATCGCGGTCACCAATCTCGTGATCAAGATTCCAAAAATGTCCACACTTTTCCCTTCGCGATCGTGGCAAAAAAGCTCCCCGATCGCGATGAACAATCCTTTGAAATACTCTCCAAACTCTTTCCAGATAGCCTCTAGTTCAATAGCCATAACATTCTGTATAAAGCTCCAAATGACAAACAGTTTGATTTTCTAAAAACTAGACACAAAGGACAACAACTTTCATTTTGGATAACCTCCAAATTCCTTATAAATTGCAAGATATAAACTCCCAAAGTCATCCCCGAGACAGTAAAAAATTTTCTTTGTGAACGTGAACCTTCCCTTCGCGAACGCGATTCACTAGTTCAATATTGCATTTTACCCTTCGCGATCGCGGCCCAGAGCTCTACGATCACGATATACCCCTTGTAGCAAAAAATCAGCAGTTTAAAAGGGGCTAAAAATGGTCTGAAACTCACCCGAGTCACTCGGAACCCCGTCCAATCATACCAACAAGTCCATATACCTAATCCAAACTTATCCAAAGGCTCAAAACGTCACAAATAACATCAAAATTGAGAATTAAACACCAAAACTCATCATGCAACCTTCAAACTTAAGAACTTCAAGTATTCACAACAAAGCGTCTGATTCATACCAGATCACTCAGAATGAAACCAAACTTTGCACACAAGTTCTAAATGACAAAACAGACCTATTCCAAGTCCCGGAATTACAATCCGAACCGGATAGCCACAAAGTCAACTCATGGTCAAACTTATGAGATATCTAAACCTTTAAATTGCCAATTTTTGACAAAAAGAGTCAAATCATCCTAGGAACCTCTAAATACGAATCCAGATATACGTCTAAGTCCAAAATCACTATATGAACCTATTGGAACCATTAAAACACGAATCCGAGATCGTTTACTCACAAGTTAGACCTTGGTCAACTCTTAAAATTTAAAGCTTCTAAGTGGAGAATTACTCTTCCGAATCAATCCCGAACTTTCCAAAAATCAAAATCAACCATGCACATAAGTAGTAATACATCATATAAAGCTACTAAAGACCTCAAACCACTAAATGAAATGCTAACACTCAAAATGACTGATCCGGTCGTTACATGACCTTCCTTCCGAAACTGAATCGCAACCTTGCCCCTTTAATCCCAATCTCATGCGGCTCACCACACCTATCTTGTTATCATATGAAAATACGAGAATACCATTATCAACTCTAAATCACAAGTAGGATAAATACTCCATCAACCAGAATCCTTCCACGTAACTCCTTTCAGTATGAAAATCACAATAGACAACTAACTTTCCATAATCGTGGTAGACATCAACCTCGAGTCATGGTCAAAACCTTCATAAACTCCTCGAAACTCCTTTGCACATAGCCAAATCATCCGAACTGAATCCCTACAAATCAACCAGGTCACGCAGCTTGCCAACCCAAAAAGTATTGCCACAAAAACGCATGTAAAGCCCTATCATTCCAAATGAACTGATTATTTTTATTACCACGCTGATCCAAGCCACTGCTAAACTGACCTAACTTCTTCAGATTCCCCTTGACTTGCCTTCAAGGTAACACTCCTCTTTCCTAGCACACTATGGCCCTCTATCAAAATTTATGCCAAGTGATCCCAACATGAAGCCACGTCGTCCTAAGACCCATACTCCACTTTGTTCCCTCTTATGCACTAAATAGTACCTCAAACTGAAATGCCCACTATGAAGAGACATTTTATGAATCCGAAGTTATTTCTTATATCCCTCTAATGTTGCATCATAAAACCAATAATGATGTAGGGATACTCTTAAGTCTCTCTCACCATCCTCTGCAAATCAAATCCTTAGTCATACACGAATCTAGAAACCCTTAAGTACCACATCTTAGATCTTGGACCCACTAGAACCCTCCTCGAGAGTCACCCACTCTGACCTAGTCCAACAACATAGCAAAACATGCCAAATGTCTAGTGCTCCGTTAGCACATGAATACTCCAGAAGAAGCACCGAGTGAATATTTTTCCTAGAACACTACATCCACAAATAAATATCAAATCTGAGCATCCCACAAACTCCATATATCAATAAGGCAAAATATAACACGCGTCCAGCAATTTTGTCGCTCGAATTATCCTCGAAGTCATAACTAATCCACCAGGACCCTTAGTCCATAATCTACATCAACACACGACCATGTGACCCAATCGTCGATGGTAAACTCCCGACTTGGCTTTAACCACAATCACATAACCAAGAACCCACAATGATTTTCCTCCTCAGCTACCATGATCCCACACTTTTACTCAACTAAATTCCTCATATGCTCATGTTGCACTAACTATGACACATCCCAAATTATCATCCCTAAATACACACTCAACCTCATGATAGTCACACCATCTTCCTCAAGCGATCCAGACCCATAACATAGTACATGCATCCTATTACATAGAAGGTAAAACTCTTCATATGAACCTCTTAAGAAATCACGCAATCTCTAACGTTCTCACAGGAGATAGTCCACTTATGTAGCCTCATGTCCACATCTTTCTGTGATCTTGCCATGGGTACTTCCACTATGCAATCAACGAATCATCCTGCTTCTATACTCATCCACAAGCTGCAACAATCTTTTTCATTCCACCAATGAACAATGGAAAGATCCATCGACACATCCAAAACTTAAGACTGTAGTGCCTACCAAGATGATAATCAAGCACTCATATTCCCTTAGTAGCTAAGAAAACCATCTCGTCACCTCCGAACTCTCAAAATGTAAGGAGGTAATCCCACAAATAAATGCACAAACTTAGTCATTTGTCCGCAATGACCCAAATCACATCAAGCTTCCTCAAAGCCTGTGGCTACCCTACCACCAAGTCCCTGATGATACTCTCTTACGTCCACTCCAGTATACCCATCTTCCAAAGAAAACCACCCGGCCTCTGTTGCTCATAATTGACCTACTGACAATTCAACTACCGCGAGACATGTCCAACAATATCCTTTTTTATCCTCTGCCACCAATAATGCTGCCTCAAATTATGATCCTTCTCCATAGCACCCAGATTGAATAGAACACCACAAACTCTGAGCCTTTTCAAGGATCATAGTGAACCATCAACACTTGAAACACAAATTCGATCTTGAAGTCACAACATACTGTCATCACTAAGGACCACCTCCTTAGCACCGGCTCGTAACATCGTGTCCCTAAATACGAGAAAATGGAGACCATCATACTGACGAGCCTTAATGCGCTCAAACAAGGACGCTTGCAACAAATAAGCAAGGACTCCACTAAGCTCGGAAATACCTAATCTCGCAAATATATCGGTCAAAGCCTGGACATCCATAGCTCAAATGCCTCTACTCCGCTGGAACAACTGCCAAACTCCATATCATGAACCGAATAATCCTCCTCGTGAAACTTCAACTATCGCGACACATACGTAAACACCCTACCATTCTACACCAACACCTGCAAAGATCAAAATGTGAAGCATCACATTACATGTGTATAGCCCTGAACTCATGGGCAATACCAACACTGGGATGAAATGATTGAACACCCCTCCACAAGGCGGCAATAGTATTCTGCCCTCATAATGCAAGGATAAACATCATGCACCACATCTATAGCATCACCACGACTCGTCGATGTGAAAATGATATCGAGAACTCAACATTGTGTACGAATGAGTAGAAAAGTACTGAAGATATAGGCTTTAAGCCGAAATAAAGTCGCAAGATAAGAAATCAAGAAAGGGAAAAGCTCCTAGAGCGCTATAGCCTCTTGCAGATAGATATAGACGTCTATGTATCGATCCGTAAGACTCTACTAGGCCTGCTCATGACTCGTGAGACCTATGTGAACCTAGTGCTCTAATACCAAGCTGTCATAACCCAATTCCCACTATAAGTTTTGATAGCACCAACACTGCCATCAGGCAAGCCAACAGTACATCAACACAGCAATCGATAGTTCATAACACTTTTTAAAATAATTAGCGATATGGATGAGCGGAAATAGTTCCAAAATCATGATAAAATACTAGCATTGTCATCAAGATTCATAACATGACCAGAATATAAAGTTGAATATCATAAAAATGATATAACCTTGAATAACGATCTAAAATTTTCAAAATCCAGTGTAATAAGTGCATGAGCATCTATTGGAATATACAATACTACTACAACAACAACTGTCTAAAATAGAAAAACAAACAAAATACAATAAATAAATAGGAAGGGAACTATAGCATAGAAGTAGCTTACCACAAAGTCTCCCTCGCAGCTGTGTCTACGCACCTGTACGACCACCAGATAGACCCTTCCCCGTACCTGCATAATTTGTGCAAAAGTATAGTATGAGCACGTAAATCAACACATACCTAGTATGTATCTAGTCTAACCTTGAAGAAGTAATGGTGAGGGGTCGATATTGACACTTACTAGTAGTCCAATGATCTCATATATATGAAATATGGCAAGTAGCAACGAAACAAATAAATATGTTCAATATGCTTCTCAATAGAAGGATAAATACGAAAATTTTAAATACCAATTACTGTCTCGAATGAAATATATGTGTCCAATAGCATGTGTAAATGCTAATTTAGAGTCAACACGCTGATATACGCGCTGACTCCCTACTGAAATATCCCACACGATTCTGCCGAGGCGGACGACTCGATTCCATAAGAGTGGTTTTACATAATCCTGCCGAGGAGAATAGCTTGATCCCATAAGAGTGGTTTTACAATATCCTGTCGAGACGAACGGCCCGATCCCATAAGAGTAGTTTTACATAATCCTACTGAGGCCCGATCCCATAACAATGGTATTACATAATCTTGTCGAGGCGAATGGCCTGATCCCATAAGACTAGTGCTGAGGCGATCAGCCCGATCCCTTAAGAATATTAAACTTTCGACGGGTCACTAGCCCAACTCGCGAATATACTTACGAGTTGAATAATCATGAAACTTATGAACAAATAAGTACAACACGAGAGTAAATACCTAAGAGAAACTATAATTTTCGTGGCTAATCAAATAGCATGCCAAGTCTCTAGAATAACAAAGCTCGGTAATCTATGCAAGACTAGTCTCAGGCTAAAACATGAATAAAATATTTAAACAGGCAAGATTAACTCAAGTAGTACAATTAAAGCATGGTATGAATCTAAGTCTACCGGACGTATCGAAAATCTAGCATGCACAAACGCTCGTCACCTCGTATGTATATAGCTCCCATAACCCATCGCATATAGCATACATACGGGGATAAGTTCTCTCTTATAAAATTAGACAAGAGATTTACCTCGCTTCGAAATCTAATGTCAGCTCCTACGCGGCTCTAACACCTCGGACCAATGCCAAACACCCTAAAACTAGTAAAAGAACGTGGAAACCAATCAAAACATCAATAACACATAATTTATCAATTAGAAACAATTTCCAACCTCGCACGAAAAGTCGCCAAAAAGTCAATCTCGAGCCCGGGCGCCCGGATTCCAAAACTTTTCGAAGATTAATATTACCCATAGTCTCATGAGTTCAAATATATTTTTTATTTCTCAAATTTATAGATGTTCTTCCATAAACCCATATTTTCACCTTCACCCATGAATTTACAAGCCTAAATTCATACATATTAACGAAATATAATAAAAAGTGGGTTAGAAACACTTACCCTCAATAGGTGGGTGAAATGACCCTTCAAAATCAACCCAAAATCGGCTCCAAATGTTCCTAAATGAAAAGTGAGGAAAAATCCTGAAATTTCAACTTATCAAGTCTACCCAGGTACTACTCTTTCCAATTGCGACAGAGCTCCAACAATCGTGATGACCAAATGAAATCGGCCATAAAATACAACTACATGATCGCGACTGAAGACCGGTAATCGCGAATGCCAGGCCGTCCAATTATTCGCGAACGCGAAGGCCAAAATCTCCCTAGCTAGCTCCAGTAACACTTTGTGAATGAAAAGCCTTCCATGCGAACGTTACCACCACTCAGCTCAAGCCTACATGAACGCGAGGCCTTACCTGCAAATAATTACCAAGCTCTGCCTGCCTCCAGACCATCATGAACGCGGTCCTGCACATGCACCAGCCCACTTCCTTTCGTGAAAGCGAGCTCCCAACCACGAACACATATAACAACCCC
>MCJB01038523.1:0-53266 GCA_002018475.1 Nicotiana obtusifolia
ACCAGTGGGGCCTGATGTAGTGCGTGGACGACGATGATAAGTCAAGAGTGGTGGAATAACACTAGACTCATCATCGGTTGGTATGAGTGAAACTTCTGTGGTCGAAGGCGGTGAAGGAGATATAGTATCAATATTAATAGTTGTATGGTAACCTTTTACCTAGGCATGGGACCTGTCTATAAATTAAATACTACTGGATCTTGAGACCATGTGTACAGGATACCTTTTTAGGGGCTCCCCGGGATTACAACAGCCCTTAAAACAACCAATAACAGGCTTCTCAACCGGGCAACTGTACGTAGCCACTAAGGCAAATCCAAGATCTACAGTACTTAATTATGACTGTACCACCATCTCAGAACCAAGTTATCAATTTTAATACTAAACTTTTAAAGTTCATAAAACAAAATCTCTTGGTTTTAATAGAGTCTAGTTCATCTTTATGAATATTTAAACAGTATAGCACTCAACATAGATAGATATCTAGCCAGCTATAAGCACGGCCATCGGAACAGTAAAAATAAATTTAGAAAAGAAAAGAAAATACCTTGAATACGCCCTTGTGCCCAAGATGGACTGTTTTCTTCTTCTTCTTCTTATACAAAACTTTAAATCTTTACAATCTATTACACAACTAGAGAGAAGCTAGCAAAGGCAAAGCTAGAGAGAGAAAATAAGAAAGAAAAAATTTCGTTCTGCCTTTGTACATGGGGCAGAACCTCTCTTTAAATAAATAAAAAAAAATTATACATTTCTTCACTGTTCACATATCAGTGAATAGTGACAATTGGGTCCCACCAACATTATTTTGTCGGCTTCTTTCCTTGCAGTATCATCATTCTTTTAACGAAATCTTCGTCATCTTTATCTTTTTTTTCTTGCTGAATTAATTTTTCAGCTTCTTCTATTATGATATCTGCATCTATCTCTTCATCTGCTTGAGAATCTTGGTATAAAGATTGAGTAGCATTACTTGTCATAGAAGTGTCAGATTTTTCTGACCTTTGAGCAATTTGCTCAATTATGCCTTGTTTAACCTACTGCAATTTGATACAGATGAAAAAATTGAAGCATATTTGCAGCAGGTTAAACAAGGCATAATTGAGCAAATTGCTCAAAGGTCAGAAAAATCTGACACTTCTATGACAAGTAATGCTACTCAATCTTTATACCACGATTCTCAAGCAGATGAAGAGATAGATGCAGATATCATAATAGAAGAAGCTGAAAAATTAATTCAGCAAGAAAAAAAAGATAAAGATGACGAAGATTTCGTTAAAAGAATGATGATACTGCAAGGAAAGAAGCCGACAAAATAATGTTGGTGGGACCCAATTGTCACTATTCACTGATATGTGAACAGTGAAGAAATGCACAAAAAAAAAATTATTTAAAGAGAGGTTCTGCCCCATGTACAAAGGCAGAACGAAATTTTTTCTTTCTTATTTTCTCTCTAGCTTTGCCTTCTCTAGCTCTCTCTAGTTTTGTAATAGATTGTAAAGATTTAAAGTTTTGTATAAGAAGAAGAAGAAGAAGAAAACAGTCCATCTTGGGCGCAAGGGCGTATTTGTGATGACTCACTTTATTTCCCCGAATATTTCATTTATTATATTGTGTTAAATTTAAATCGAGCAAAATATACTCGAATTGAATTAAAAAGGAATGAGACACATGGTCTCATTTAAGGAAGTCTAAGTCGCTAAAGTCAATCGCGAAATTGACTTTTGAGTTAGAAGGCTCGGATTTGAAATCCGACGACTCGACTAGCTTCGGGAGAGAATATATGACTTAGACAAGTGACCGGAATGTATTTGATAGACCTCGAACAACGTTAGATTTGAATCGAGGATGTTCGAATTTCCGATTGATAGGTCAAATTTTGATCAGGAAGTCGGAATGAAATTCCGAAAGTTGCTGTAGGTTCCTTATGTAATTTTGGACTTGAGTGCAAATTTTCAGACCATTCGGACACCATTTGGTTAGGTTTGGATCGAAGGATCGAATTGAGGATTCTTGAAGTTCAAAGGATTGTTTTCGATGCAAATTCAATAAATCGATATTCGTTTTTGTGTTCCAATGATTGGAACAAGATTGAATGAGTTTATAGAACATGTGTGCATGTTCAGATGAAATCCCGAGGGTCTCGGGTGAATTTCGGATCGTTAACGGGACTTAAATCCGTCGCTTCATGAAGCGACAAACATTTTGTTTCTGGTTTAATAGAAATTAGAATTAGTAAAACACCTCCAAATTCTCTTTTGTTTGAATAATTAGCTCCGTATTGAAATTACGGAGCCGTAGCAAAAAGAATCGTCCAAATCGGACCCCGTATGAAAAAGTTAGACTTAAAATAGTAAAGCGAGAAGAAGAGGTCAGTTGACTGACCATGTTCGCGGCCCATTTCGTGGTGCGCGAAGTGGTTTCGCGAGCCGCAAAGATGGCTAAAGCCATCGCGAAGAGAAGTAGTAGGGAGAGGGGTCGTTCGCGGCCAATTCGCGGTCCGCGAATTGGAAACGCGAAACGCGAAAGGGAGCAGAGGGGTCGCGAAGAGAGACAGAACTGGAGGGGTCGTTTTTGCGGTGGGATTCGCGGTTCGCGAATCCAATATGCGAACCGCGAAATCCTCTATGGGCGTCGCGAATTTGGTCCGAAGTTTGGGCAACCTTTCTGGTTGATTTCGCGGCGGAAAAGTGGTCCGCGAATGGGTTATGCGGACCGCGAAAATACACTGAGGGGTCACAAAATGGCCTCTTTCAGCACCTTTTTGCCCGATTTTTCGGCTACTATAAATAGAACCTAGGGTTCATTTGGGTGCATCTGAAACATGATACTCAATACCCCCGAGAGATAGCAATTGCAAACATAAAGAATCATTAGAAATCAACCCCAAAACACACATGCAATCAAGATTTCATGAATTATCTTGCAAAAGAAGGGGTTGTTCAACCTTAGCAGCAATTGGGGCTATTTGAGAGGAAGATTAAAAGTGAAGTTAAAACAAATAGGGAGGGAATCGTAAGAGAATCATCGGGTAAGTGTTCTATACCCTAAATCCCTCCTAAATAATTGTTTTCCATGCTTAATCCCACTGTAAACTCACGAATTTGTGAGAGAGCAGAGCCTAGGGTTCTTCTCAATCTCTGAAAAATAGAAATCGGGGATTAAAGTCAATATAATGATGGATTTTTATGAGATTCGAACGATTTCTATGAATAGGCCCCACTATTGACCTTGAGTCAATTTCGGGAATTCACCCGTAAATCTTATAAATTTAAATGGAAATTGGTTTCCATTGTGGGTATTGAATATGATGAATTGTTTGTGAATAGATTTGGAGCCTTTGGACGCAAGGTGTCAAGGCTAAGGTTTATTGAAAACCTTAAATTGTTGCCGAGCAAGGTAAGTGTTCGTCTTAACCTTAGCTCGAGGGATTAGGAATTATGTGCTATATGCTAAATTGCTTTTCTATGAGAAAATCGTATAGGTAAGGTGACGAGTACCTATACCTTGGTGTCAAACATGACCGTGAGTCATTTGTTGATGATTATTGTATATTGATGTCATCATTGTTGCATGATATTCATGATATTGCTGAAATGCAAAAGATAAATATGTTCCTAATTGCCGGATGATATCCGTGAAAATTATTGTGGTATGTATATGAGGGGCGGGTGGCACGCCTGCCACAGAGTATTATGAGATGAGGGAGAATGATACGCCTAGTACATGAAGTGAACAAATAAATGTTCTTATTGATGAGGGATATGGATGTAATCACTTCTTTCTTATAATTGGGATTAATAATGAATTAGTTAATTAATTAAGTAATCGCTAATAAGGTAAATAATTAAAAAGGTTCGTGTCTAATTCATTGGGTAGGGTCCTAGGTGTTAACAAGAGTCTATAAAAGTCTGGTGTCATAACCATAGTAAGGTGTCTAGGTTTAACGGAAATATAAATGGGACGGGGGAAGGTTAATTAATAAACATGAGTATTAGTAAATTGTCAACATTAATTTAGTTAATTACGAGTCAAGTAGTGGTCTAGTTAGAGTTGTCTCCCCTGGCCAGGTTGGGTGTTGATGATATTATGTATAAGTGGGAGCGGGTGGTACGCCTACCACAGGAGATGTGTATATGGGGAGCGGGTGGCACGCCTGCCACGAGACATGTATATGGGGGAGCGGGTGGTACGCCTGCCACGAGATATTGTGATTGTGGTGACATATATAGGTGGAGAGACCGTAGCCGGTGCCACACTTGTCACAAGATGAATTGTGTTTTATATTGCAATAATTTGTTAAATTCAGTTATTTAATATTGAAATACGTATGTTTATTTACTTCCTTATCTGTTTATTTTATCCATGTTTAGTTGCTAATTGTAGTAGTGTATAGGTATATATATATATGCATATGTTATGTTCAACAGGTTTATCTGGAGTCCGGTCTAGCCTCGTCACTACCTCGCCGAGGTTAGGCCAGGCACTTACCAGCACATGGGTTCGGTTGTGCTGATACTACACTCTGCACTTTTGTGCAGATACCGGCGCAGCAGGTGTCGGACAGTAAGTAAGGCGGACTTTCAGCTCTTGACGTCATCTGCCCATACTTTTGTCTCTATTTCCATGTAGTTCGGAAATAGCATTTTGGATATTTATTTCAAGACCTTTGTGTGTAGTAACTCTTAGACTGTCTGTGAACACTGTGACATTAGTTCTTGGGTAGATTTTTGTAAAGGGAAGGCGATGTATATATAATATTTCCACATGTTAACATTATTTATGTTTATGATTTTGCGAGCAATTAAGTATGAATGTTAATGTAATTAATGAGTTTAATTATCGGCTGGCCTAGCTCCCATTAGTAGGCGCCATCACGACTCCCGAGGGAGGGAGATTTGGGGTCGTGACAATCTTTTTTTATAAGTAAGAAAATGGTGAGTACTACTAGGTCGATGGAACTTGTCCGTATGGATCTGTTTGGACCGATGAGGATAATGAGCAGAGATGGTAAGAGATATGTTATGGTGCTTGTTGATAATTACTCTAGATTTACTTGGACTCTGTTTCTAACATCTAAAGATGAAGCATTTGGCATTTTTACTTCATTTGTTAGAAAAACTCAAAACAACTAGGTAATCAACTTGCATGTTACTGATTTGAGAATGCTAAGTATTCTGAATTTTGTGATGAGCATGGTATAGATCATAATTATTTTTTCTTCTAGAACTCCACAACAAAATAGAGTAGTTGAAAGAAATAATAAGATTTTGGAGGAAATGGCTAAAACCATGTTAATTGTAAGTAAGTTGCCTCATAGCTTCTGGGCATAAGCTGTGAACATTGCATGCTATATTATTAATAGGTGCATGACTAGACCTCTTGTTTAGAAAACTCGCAATGAGTTACTTAAAGGCAGATGGTCAAATATATCCCATCTTAGGGCATTTGGATGCAAGTGCTTTGTTCACAATAATGGAAAAGACTCCCTAGAACAGATTGATCCCAGAAGTGATGAGGAAGTATTCTCGGGATATTCATCACATAGTAAAGCCTATAAAATATACAATAAAAGAACTATGTGTGTAGAAGAAACCGTGCAAGTTATCTTTGATGAAACTAATATTCTCTCTGAGAGGCAGGAACAAGATGATGAAGAGATTGGGCTGACAAAAAATTCAAATGCTGAAACAGCAGTCTAGCCAGAAGCTGTATCACAAGAAGGAACAAGTCATGGACCAAGTCTTTCCACCCAGGGCAAACTGATAGGGGGAACTGACCAATGAGGAACTTATCATCAAACTTCAAAGGAACCTGTCCACAACCTGTTCCTCAACAACAAAATAAGGAAGGAACATCTAAAGAAAATCATGTGGTTGTGAAACCATACAAGTATCAAAGTTCTCACTGCGTTAGGAATATAATCACTGATCCAACCTCTGAATTAAAACTAGATACTCTTCAAAGAATCTTTGTGCTTCACTTAATCAACATAAAAATGTTTCTGAGGCTTGGCAGAATACAGATTGGGTGTATGCAATGCAAGATGAGCTCATTAAATTTGAGAGAAGTCAAATTTGGCATCTGGTACCAAAACCCAAAGACAGTTACAAAGGACAAGGCGAGATTGGTGGTATAAGGATATAGTCAAGAGGAGGGCAAATACTATGATGAAACTTATGCTCCAGTTGCAAGATTGAAAGCAAGTAGACTCCTTATAGTCTTTGCTGCTTACATGGAATTCACTCTCCATCTGATGGATGTCAAGAGTTCTTTCCTCAGTGGCTATTTAAAGGAAGAAAATTTTGTCAAGGAGCATACTAGCTTTGAAAGCAAGGAATGTCTAGAGAATGTGTACAAGCTAGATAAGGCACTCTATGGGCTTAAGCAGGCTCCAAGAGTATGGTATGAAAGATTCTCAAAATTCGTACTTGAGCATGGCTACAAGAGATGTAAAATTGATAATACTTTATTCTTGAAAGACAAAAGGTAAAGCTCTTTTGGTTATTCAGATATATGTTGATGATATAATCTTTGGGGAAACTAATGATAAACTTAAGGAATTTTCTAAGCTTATGGGGAGTGAATTTAAAATGAGTATGATGGGTGAGCTAAATTTCTTTTTAGGCTTGCATATCAAACAAACTTCGAATGAAACTATGATCCATCAGCAAAAGTATGTCAGAGAGTTGCTTAAGAGGTATAAGATGGATGACTCCAATCAAATTGACACCCATATTGCCAGAACTACAAAGTTGGATTTGGACGAACCCGGTTCATATGTTAAAAAGAAAATATATAAAGGAATGATTTTCTCTTTGTTATATCTCACTGCTAGTAAACCTGACGTTGTTTTCTATGTCGGACTTTGTGCTAGGTTTCATATGAATCCAAAGGAGTCTTACTTCAAGGCAGTTAAAAGGATCTTGAGATATTTAAAAGGCACAACTGATATTTGCCTATGGTATCCAAAAAGTAGTAATTTTGATCAAGTAGCATATTGTTACAACCCAAAATCTCACCTTGAGGATTGTGACGGCACCTAGTCCCTAGGACTAAGTAAGCTTAACATATGCTAAGTTATTAACATATTCAAACCCTTTAGCCATTAAACATAACTAGTAAATGACATACATAGCTAAAAATGATCAATAGTTATACACTATCCAACAATCGGTAGTGCGGAATCATAAGATCTACTGAGTCTACAAGAAAAATATTCTAATTACAACACCGTTCTGGAATAAAGATAACAGTGGTAATGAAAGAAAAAAAAAGGTGACTTTAAGGCCTGTGAACACATTGACAAGTATACCTTGAAGTTTCCGCAGCAAATCACAGGCAACTAGCTAACGTCCGACACACTACGAGGTACTTAGATCTGCACAAAAATATGCAGAAGCATATCATGAGTACACCACAATGGTATTCAGTAAGTATCAAGACTAACCTCGATGGATTATTTATGAGGTCCAACTAAAATACCTACTAGACATACTAACCTGTGATAAATATTATTATAAAGCTAACAGAGGTACCGGTATCAATGTAAAGCTAAACATAGAAAGACTAACAATATAACGCTAGCAATGGAAAGTAGAACAACAGATAGCAACAAGGAATAACGAGTGATAATGCAACAAGTAATCAGAACACAGATAAAGTACCAGTGAAACCAATTAAGAAAAACCAATGAGAACCAAATAATCAACCGTTCTATCATAAGGTTTACACAAGAATCACGTCAAGGTACCATACCTTATTATCACAAATCACAAGTCCCCAAATCACGAATCATGATCACATGGCATCTCTTTCCCATATTATTAATCATAACCGCACGAATAACTCACATGCTGCACGGTTAACTCATGTGCCAATACCATGAATACCTCAAATCTACACGGAGAACTCACGTGCTAATAGTAACATTTTCTCATATCCACACAGATAACTCATGTGCCAATAGTAATAATATCTCATATCCACATGGATAACTCACGTGCCACCAGTCCAATCCATACATAGAAGGCAAGTATATAAGAATACACATATATGATCAATGAACATCAAGATTCATACTCTTGGACTGATATAGGTGACATGTTACGGTGTATGCTTGTGCAAGTGTACTATCACAACTCAAGTCAACAGGTAAAACCAAAGACACTGAGTAGCACATTGAAAGACAACACAACAAAACCCGTAATATGCATGACACACACAAGAAAGTCTGTAACGATCCGGCTGGTCGTTTTGAGAATTAGTGTCTGGTTTGGTGGATTAAGGTCTTGAGAAGCTTAGTATTATGTGTTATGACTTGCGTGTGTGGTCGATTATGGATTTCAGATAATTTGGGATCAATTTGGAAGAAGGATTCTTGTTTTAGAAGCTTAAGCGATAAGAGTTGACCGGAGTTTGACTTTTGTGTAGATGACTCCGAAATGGCATTTTGATGATTCCAATAGCTTTTATGATGATTTTGGTCTTAGGAGTGCGTCAAATTTGGATTTGGCCTTCCGTAGGATAATTTGATGCATTTTGGGCGAAAATTGGAAAGTTGATATTTTGGAAGGTTGAGAGGTTTGACCGGGAGTTGACTTGGTTGATATCGGGCTCCTATTGCAATTCTGAGAGTTAGATTAGCTCCGTTATGTCAATTAGGAATTACATGCAAAATTTGAGATCATTTTGGGTTGATTTGATATATTTCGACACGGGTTTTAGAATTTGGAAGATTTGAAAGTTCATAAGTTTGATTCGAGGTGTGATTCATAGTTTTGATGTTGTTTGATGTGATTTGAGGCCTTGAGTAGGTCCGTGTTATGTTATGGAACTTTTTGGTATGCTTGGACGGGGTCTTGGGTGCCCCGGGTGTGGACGAGCTTCAGATCATTTTCATACTTTGGGCAGGTCTGGTTCTGGTGCTTCGCACCTGTGACATTTTGGAGCGCAGGTGCGGCTCCGCTTCTGTGTGAGTCTGGTCGCTTTTGCAATAATTGAGGCCTGGGAGGAAGCTTTGCTTCTGTGGAGTTTTGCACGCAGGCGCAATGGCCGCTTTTGCTGCCCAATGATCGGATATGCGAAGCTGTTCGCTTTTGCGGCTCGTTTGGCGCTTCTGTGCTGTCGCTGGTGCGACTGTGTTTTTCGCAAATGTGGATCCAGGCCTGGTAAGCTGTGTTTGCAGATGCAAACTTGTTCTCGCAAATGCAAGGCCGCATATGAGGCATTTCTATTCGCAAATGCGAAAACACTGGGCAGAAAGGTTATATTTGAGGGTTTGACATTTTTACCATATTTTGAGTTGTAGACCTCAGATTTGAGCGATTTTTGAGGGGTTCATCATGTGTTCGATTGGGGTAAGTGTTCCATATTCAAAATTGATTCCATTTCATGATTTCATACTTATTTATCTTATTAAATAAGTTAATTGAAAGGAAGAAAATGGAAAAATTTGTAAAAATCTTTCAAAATGTAAAATGTGGATTTGAAGGGTGATTCAATGTCAGAAATTGATAATTTTGGTATGGTTGAACTCGTATCGGAAAGGGTGTTTGGGTGTTGTGAATTTTTGTAGGTTTCGAGGTGCGGGCCCGGGATTGTCTTTTGGTTTGACCTTTTAGTTTTAATTGAAAACTGAAGTTTTATTATCCGAAATTATTTTCTATGAGTTTTTTTGATGTTACGAAATTATTTTTGCTAGATTTGAGCCATCCGGATGTTGTTTCACGCGAGAAGGTCATTTTAGAGTGTCGCTCTAGCTTTTTTGAGGTAAGTATCTATCACGCCCCGACCTTGGGGAGCGCGACTGGCGCTCAACCAAGATACCCCAGTCAAGCAAGCCTTTACAATGCCTTCTATCCAACTCTCCCATGAATAAAGAGAAGATACATTTATATCATTATTTAAACATTAAGTGGATTCCGTGAACAATGCCAGTTCCATTACCATTAGTCACTTCGTTTTATAGTCTCAAAATACATGCACAATAATAGTTAAAGTGCAACAAGTGATTCAAATACAACAAGGCTAGTTTGACTTTCCCAACATCCATATACAACCCACACTGTGTCTACGGAGCCTTTACGAATACAAAATACTATGATAACGCCGGCAACAAGGCCTGACTATACCTCAAAACATAATAAACGTGGGACAAAAGATACACGATTCCGAATAAGGTGGGGATCACCAAATCTGCTGAGTAGAGGGTGTACTGCTATGAATGATCAATGCTACCTACTACGGAACCACCTGCATCCATTAAAGATGCAGCGCCCCTGGCAAAAGGGACGTTAGCACATATGGAATAGTACTAGTATGTAAGACTAAACACCCTCTCGTTAGAACGAATGATAACACAAGGAGGTACAATCATAAATCAACGGAAGCCTCAGACAATACTAAAACATCAAAATTAGGAGCAAGATAAGTGTCAAGTAAATTTCCATCATTTTAGGTTGGGAGATCTTAGCACCAATATACCACCGTGATTTTAGCACGGAGTCCGATCACGGCCCGATCGGCTTGGACGTCTCATCTAAAGACATCAACCACAATCAGAATCATTATCTTAGTCTCAATCATTATTTCAATCATAATCTCAAGTACAATCACCGCATGCCTGATCACGACCCGACCGGCTAGGCTGTCTCACCACAATGTCGTGTGGATCGACATCACCCTTTTCTAGCAATCATATCATCCCAATAAAGGGAAATATTGTCCTCACATAAATCTCATCCCAATAAAGGGGTACAATCACAATTCAGTCCTATACCAGCATATGTAGTTTCGGGGTTAGGTCATTTCAACCTACCCTTCCTCGGTGACTAACGATACTCCCGTGGTGTTTATTTATTTAAAAGATTGACAACTCATTTCATTATCTTTTATATATCATTCAATTCATTGGCGCCGTTGGACATAACACAATGTCACTCTTGGCACGTTGGCCGTATTTCATATTTCATATTCATCTCTTTCACTTTCAACATTATCACGGAACATCAACGACAGAGCATTTCTATTCAAGACTTTAAGTCCACATATTGATCAAATAAAAATGTTAAGAACATTGAGATTTCTTACACAATTTGACATAATAGCCTTCATTTGAATCACTACTTAAAGATATAACATTTAGATATGCAACACACGCTTCGAGCACATTTTCAAATAGAGTATAACATAACAAGCACATTGGAATACATATTGAAAATATATCTTTCGACACAAGGCTTGTTCAAAATAATCAATTTATAATGAACAACTAGGGACTTAAAAGGATTTTGTGGGGTTCAATTCTAAGAGAAGAGTTTAGCCAACATACCTCGCCTCGAGCTTCTTTTTTAAATTACTACAATGTTCTGAAATTCTTAGCCTCTTCGATCTATTTAGAAATGTAACAAAATTGAACACAAAGTAGGAGAGAGTTTATGGTTCCAGCTCATTTGAGCATTTTATCAAATACTAGGTGGGTATTATGATTTCAAGGTCCTCCTATGGTGGATTCCTCCATCCCACTACCCAAAGTCTACCCAATTTAGCTCAACATTCTTCCCCCAGACCTTGATAGTACATGCATGCATAATGGACAACTCCCACACCCAAGAATAGCTTTTCGCATTGCCTATTTTCAGTAAAATCATGAAATTTAGGGCTAGGGGGTAGAATCTTACCTCTAGGATGAAGACCCAGTGAATTTTCTTGTGAATTCTTCAACTTTGAGTAAGAGTTAATGATCAATAAGCTTAGCAAATTCCCCTCTCACTCTATGGTAATCCATCTCTCTAGAAATATTAGATTTTTGCTTCAGAAGTTGCCCTTTACTTCAATATATCGAAATAGGGTCGGGTAAAAAATTAGAAAAAATGAAGCCCCAATGCAGATCTGCGGTCGCATATGCGACTGTGTAATGCATCTGTGGTCTGAATGGACCGCATAATGGCTCTCCGGATCTGTGCACTTCTGCCTCACTCTACGACCGGTCTGCGGTCCGCGTACCTATTCTGCGGTCCGCAGACCTATTCTGCGGTCAGATAATGCGCTGCAAAACTTCCGTCTAGAATGTGTTTTTGCTGGATTTGCAATGGGTTATGCGGCCCGCAAAATGATTATGCGGCCACATAGTGGACCGCATAATGGTCCAAAAGTTTTCCCAAGTTTCCTCTTTAATCTGCGGTAGATTATCGGTCCGCATATCAGTTCTGCGACCGCAAAATGGATCGCAGAAATACCCTGTACTTCCAAAAATTTTCTTCAACTCCCCACGCACTGTTCAACCCAAGATTCTCTAGGTAACCCCGGGTTTTAGGTAAAATTTTACGGGGCCTTACAGTATCTTGCCTAACTTTGTCTGGGAGAACTACCCTTTACGATTTGAGTTATTTGTGCTAATTGGGTCATGTGAAGGCCATGTACGCGAGGTGATGAGTACGTACTCGGGCTTCTTGTGGAAATTTGACCGTTTAGGGCTCTTAGGTTCTCAGTTGTTTTAGCATGTTAAATCCTCTATTTAGTAAATTCATCCTTGTCTTATTTGGAATTGATTGTTTCATGTTCTGTCCTTGTTGCCAAATGAAGCTCTTATGTGCCCTAATTGATGTTGTTTCCTCTTTATTGCTTTGTTGTGTTTTCTATAGTTGCTTAACCTTAATTGAAGTTATTATTATTTCTTCTGTAATTGCTTAACCTTAATTGAAGTTATTGTTATCTCTTCCGTAATTGAGTAACCTTAACTGAAGTTATTATTATCTTCTCTGTAAGTGCTTAGCCTTAATTGAAGTTTGTTTTCCCTTCCATTGTTGACATGTTCTTATTTGGGGTCATTGATTCATGCTATCTCTCTTATCGCCGAATTGTGCTTTTGTGGAATCATTGTTACACATTATCTCTCCCTTGTTGAGACCATTTTTCCCTGTTATGTCTTTCTTTTTGAGCTCGTTCTTTCGTTTTTTTGTGTTTTGAAGTCCTTGTGTTGATTTACTTTCCGTACTCTTGTGTTATCGCTGTTGTTTTGTTTTCATACTCAGTGTTGTCGAGGCAAGAGCTATGCGTGATTGTGCTCTTGAAAATGTTTTGAGGAAAAGTTGTGGCATATGGGCGCATGTGGTGAAAGACCTTATATTGTCTTGCTATGTTTTGGCGCACGTGTTGTTGAGAGGATTATCGGGGGTTCGCACGTGAGTTGTCCGTGCTATTGTTGTTATTTATATTTGCACATGCGATATGACAAGGCGGGCTATATATGTGGGTTTTCGCATGTGGTGAGACAAGGTAGGAATGTTATTATGCACGTGTGGCGAGACAAGGCGGGCATTTACTTTATTGTTGCGCACGCGGCGAGACAAGGTGCGCTATGTCGGAGAATGATTTGTAATGGCCTGGGGACATTGTTCTTGTTGATATTTGTGTAGTGGTGTGCCTAACTTGTGTGAGTTATACCTTGTACATTTTGTGGTTGTCGTTTCTTATGTGCCATTCGTTGTCTCTACTCTTACTTGTTGATTGGAATTGGGATAAAACACTTGCACAAACATACACGTAATTAATCACCCATATCGGTTTAAGAAGATGAATCCTAATGTTATTGACCATTTATATGTACTCTTGTTTACTTACCTTCTGTGTCAGAGTTGTTCTATTGGCACGTGAGTTTTCCATGTGGTCATGAATCATTATTATTGTTGGCACGTGAGTTGTGCGTGTGGATATTTGATATTGTCACTCCCTTGGCACGTGAGTCGTCCGTGCGGTTATGAATTGTTATGTGGGCACGAGAAACTAAGTAATTAGGGTTCACGATTTGGGACCCATGAAATGTGACTATGAGGTGAAGTACCTTGGGGAAATCTTTGAACAAATCTTGTGTGGAAGCGGTTGCTCCTATTGAATTATTACTTGTTCTTTCTACTTGGTTTCACCAGACTTTGTATTCAGCTCCACGGCGTTATTACCTGTTTGTTTCCCTGCTGCTAATAGTTGCTCTTAGTTTTCTATTACAAGCAATGCTTGTTATTGTTATCATGCTTAGTTTTATTCTGATATTGTTCCCTGTTAGTTTCACATTCATACTTGTACAGGTTATTTGATCTAGTAGGTGTTTTGACTGTCCGTCGTCACTACTTCACCGAGGTTAGTCTTGATACTTACTGGGTACCGCTATGGTGTACTCATGCTATGCTTTCTGTACATTTTTGTGCAAATCCAGGTACTACGGAGTTGGTTGATTATTAGCTAGTTGTTCGGACTTTGCTGTGGAGACTCAAGGTATACCTGCCATCGCGTTTGTAGGCCTCGGGTCACCTTTTGTTATTGCACTTAAACTGTTTAGATTTATTCCGAAATAGTTTTACTTAGAAGACTTTCTAGTAAACTCAGTAGAGCTTATGACTTGTACTACCAGTGTTAGGATTGTTGGCTTAGTGTAGAAACTCCTGCTTTGTATTTAACAGTTGTTGGTCAAATTTTGCCATTAATTTATTAAGTGTTAGGCTTACCTAGTCCCTAAGACTAGGTGCCATCACGACATCCTACGGAGGGAAATTGGGGACGTGACAAAGTCACACCACCACAAATATCATCAATAACAATGGCCCCAGGCCATCACAAATCATCCTCCACATAGCCCGCCTTGTCTCGCTGCGTGCGCAATAATAAAGTAAATTCCCGCCTTGCCTCGCCATACGCGCATTAATAATTCTCCCACCTTGTCACGCCACAAGTGCAAACCCAACATATATAGCCCGCATTGTGTTGCCGCATGCACAAATATCATTAATAACAATAGCACTAACAACTCATGTGCAAACACCCCCACAATCCTCTTAATAATTCTACATGTGCCAAAAATACAACAACACAACATAACAACTTGCACCTCACGTGCCCATATGCCACAATATTTCCATAACTGCAATTCCAATACCACAAAAATACATAGACCACAGCTCAACAATACTGAGTACAACAACAACAACAACAACAACAACACGGGAGTACGACAAGTAAAACAATACCAAGAATTACAACCACACAATGAAACGGAAGAATAAACTCAACTATGAAAGAGATAGCATGTAATAATGACTTCAAATAAGAATAATTCAACAATGAAAGTGATAACATGTAATAACGACTTCAAATAAAAATAACTCAACAACAAGAGAGGTAACATGTGATGTCAACTTTATTTAAAGCATATAATAGAACTTGACAATAACATGATATGACAACTTCAAGTAACTGCATATATGAAACCTAAGAGTCTAAACTGGTCAATTTTCATATATAACGCAGTGTGCAAATTCGTCACCTCGTATACACGTCTTTCACATAATTCAAACAGTGGAAATAAACCAATCCCTAAGTGGTAGTCCCCCTACACAAAGTTAGTTAAGTTACTTACCTCAACTAAGCCAAATCACCACTCAAAAATAGTTTTTTCTTTAAAACTCACCTCTGCTAGGCTCAATTTTAAACAAAATTAACTTAATAACATCAAATAATGCAAGAATAACCAATTCCAATAAATAAAGTTAAGATCTTTACACAATTTCCTAAAAATCAACAAAAGTCAACCCTAGGCTCGCTCGGTCAAAACTCGAGTTCAAGGGTAAATCTTGACTACCCATAACCCCACGAGTCAATATCTGTTTTTTTGTTTCAAATTCGAGGTCATTTCGACTCTCAAATCTCAAAATTTCATTTTTTTTCAAAACATAGACAAACATTCTCAAACTTTCCCGTCAAATCTCATGATTTAGATGTTAAATCTCATACATAATCATGTAATATAATTAAAAATTGATCAAAATCACTTAACCAATAGTTTTATGTGAAAAATCCTCCTCAAAATCGTCTCCTACCGAGTCTAGGATTCCAAAATATGAAAATGAGAATAAATCCCGTCTTCCCAGCCCTTTTGTTCAGTTATGGAAGTCGCAAAGGCGGCCTTGGGTTTGCAATTGCGAACTCGCAATTGCGGAACTTGGATCAATAAAGCGAACCCTGACAACCCTCTCACATGTCGCAATTGCGATATTGGGCTTCGCAAATGCAATAACAGCCTACATTGCAAAAGTGATACATTTGTCACGCATGCGACCAAAGACAACTCTATGCTGGCTTCGCAAATGCGATAAGGGAGTCACATTTGTGACATCTGGACCTCTCCTGCCCTCTTCGCAATTGTGATGTTAGTGCTCGCAATTGCGACAACTGCAGCACCAGCACACCATTAACCTATAACCAGCTCAATCTAATCCGAAACACGTCAGAAACTCACTCGAGCTCCCGGGGCTCCACATCAAACATCCACACAAGTCTATAAATATCATATGAACTTGCTCGTGCAATCAAAATGCCAAAATAACATCCGCAACCACGAATTGGACATCAAAACACATTAAAATCACAATGAATTTCAAGAACTTCTAAAAACACAACCACTTGTCTGATTCCTATCAAACCAACTCTGAATGACACCAAATTTTACAGACAAGTCACAGTTGAAAAAATTGACCTATTCCAAGTCCCAAAACCAAAATCTAAACCCGAGAGCCATAAAGTCAAACCTAAAACATAACGAATTACTAAACCTTCAAATTGCCAACTTTCGGCAAAACAAGCCAAATCAACCTAGGAACCTCCAAATTCAATTCTGGGCATATGCCCAAGTCTAAAATCACAATATGATCCTATCAGAGCCATCAAAACTCTTTTCCTGTTTATTTTCACAAAAGTCAAACCTCGGTCAATATTTCTAACTTATGCTTCAAAAAAAAAAAATATTCTTCCAAATCAAACATGAAACATTCGAAAATCGAAACTGACTATGCACGCAAGTCATAATACACAATATGTATCCACTCAAGACCTCAGACCATTGAACGGAATGCTAAAGCTCAAAACGACCGGTCAGGTCGTTATATTTCCCCTCTCTTAAACAAACGTACATCCTCGAACGTGCGAAGAGTCGTTCCAAAGCTATCAAATCACTGTATAAGCTTATCATACACATACACATGGGTGATCTTGCGTCACCCCAACCCACATAAGCCCGACAACACTATCTCAACTGAAGATTATTCCTTCCACTCATACTGATAAGTCTTAGAACTAAATTCCAACATCTATCAAAGACCCAATTCTCACATAAACACATTGCATCAACCTCAATCAGCTGAAATAACTCATGCATGCACCCACAAGGTATAACCACATCATGTAACACATCGGCCATATGCCTATAGCAACAACTCTGACCACAATAGCCGCCTATTACCAAACCCGGTACCGGTAGATAGCCTCACCGCGACTAGAACCATGTTCCGAAACTTCCTAGCACTGATAATGATGTAAGAACATGTGAAACTCATAACTATTCACCTGACCATCAAGCCACACCAAACTCTACCTGGGCACATATATCACAGATCATACCCAACAAGCACAACTCGAATGTGAATGAATATGAACAGAGAAACATATGAGAGAATTATTAAACAAGTCCAGTAGGTACAACTCTCCATCGGTACCATACTACGGACCCAATCCACAAGGAAGAAGCAAGACACACACAACCACTTCAACAAATCTTACCCTAACATAACTCCACCATAGCACATAGCCCGGTACAAACATACCTATCCACAAAGAACACAAGGTTTCCATCCTCCACTCGAAATTACAATTAAGATAAACATCCCAAGAAATAAAACATTGTACTAACTCAATCCCATAGGACAAAACCACGACACGTAATAGACTTCCCAAAACTGTAGAGAGCACAATTCACAAGTTGGGGCCAATCCATCCATAAATCACATCAAAACCTACTGTATCAACTAACAGCAAGTCCACCCAAGTCTCATGGTCCTCAATAGTGACTGAACCAGGATGATAGACACGGGCTATCACAATAGAATCCCCCAACTGGCGTGAACACATAAATAGAGTACAAGAATCATGAAACATAACCATATATAAAGCAAGATAGGGTGAATCTTACCAATAAATGCGACAGAATCAAAATAATACTAATGCATCTCTATAATCAACTGAAACCATACCTGTAACGACATCATCTGGTGCAGCAGACTTAGTCCAACCAGGAAAAGTGATAAGTGTGGATTTTAACCACTTATTAATACCTTTTTTCTTATGTTTTAGTCTGAAAGTAGTGATTTTTGTTTTAAAATCTAATGAAATTGTGTGAATTGCAGGCATGTTGGAGGAGAAGAGCTTAACAAAGAAAATCTAACTCAAAAGGAGTATTCTAGCTCAACAAGGAAAAGAGGAGAAGTGCAAGCAAAAGTGCGGCCCGCAAAAGTAATTCTGCAGCCGCAGATGACTATGCAGTAAGCACAAAGGAAGTGCGGCCGCAGAAAAACCCTGAAGTCTCAGAGGAGTTCTGTAAACCACAGCCGGCAGACCAAATTGTGCGGCTGCAAATGCTGCTCGCACTGACGAGGTTTGAAAAGTTTAGAGAAAATGCAAAAAGACCAAGTATGAAGCCTCTTGAAAGTGCGGTCCGCAATCAAAATATGCGGCTGCAGAAGCTAAAGTGTAGCCGGAGATGGAATTATACGGCTGCACGTTTCCTCCTCATGGAAGAGTAGAAGAAAAAGTGCGGTTCGCACATGGAATTATGCGGTCGCAGAACCTCTTGAAGGCATTTTTGTCAGTGAATTTCTAGGCAATATAAATAGATGAAACATATCTTTTTAAGGAAAGTTTTGTATTCCTAGCAGCTATAGCGGTTATATTTTTACTCTTTTAAGAAAGCAGTGATCAAAATTGAAGAAGACACATTACTTTTATCAATTAATTTTAGTTTATGGCTTTAGTTACTTCTTCTACTTTGTTTTATATGCTTTCTAGCATGAGTAGCTAGATTTTAACTAGGGTTGTGACCCAACCTAGCGTGTAAACCCTATGGGTTGTTAATTCTAATGCTTTTTTATGATTAGATGTTTGTTATTTAGCCTCATTTATGCATTATATCTATAATTAAAGGTTGTAAATATCGATGCATGCCTATTTGACTTAGTTCTTACTTGAGAAAGAGGAACTTAGTCTAGAAAAACTTGGCTGATGAAAAATTGAGCTAGTTAAGATTTTGGCTAGTGTTATTAAAGGGTTTGAACAAGAGATAGGGGAAACCCAACTTGGACTCATAACAATTGCTTGGATTGCTAGCCAATTGGACCTTAGAAAACTAATTTTGGAATAACCACTCTATAACCGAGAGGTATTGAGTGGGTACTTGAGAATTGAGAGCCATAATAAACCCCAATCAATCAAACACGTGTTAACTTAGTATACCGTTAGGTTTCAACCTGGGTGAAGGTTACAACCCTAGGCTTTTCCTCAAATTGATAAAAATATCAAAAAAAAATCTACTTTCTCCCTAGTTGCTATTTCTTAGTTTAATTCCTTAGTGTTAAAATTGGATATCAATCAATTTTTGTTTGGAAGTATAATTTAGTTATTTCACGTTCTCTCTTCAAGTATTTACCTCAACACCCATTATAAACTCCTTGAGAAATTCGACCCCGAACCTAGTGGGGTGTTATAATGCAACGACCGTTTCCCACTTAATATTGAGTGTGGACTTGGATGTGATCAATTTTTGGCGCCATTATCGGGGAGTTTTTATGGTGTTAGATATATACTTGAGTTTGTTTCTTGAAATATCTTCTTTTGCTTTCCTGATTCTAATTTGTTGAAGTGATCGTAGGTACCAAATGGTGAACAACGAACTTGAAAATTTGACATTGGGAGATGTGGATGGCATAGAGGAGTAACTTGATGATATGACTCAAGCTCCAAAACAAAATCGCCGAGCCCGTTCTCAGCAAGATAACGTGACTCCACCTCCCCTTCCTCCTCCACCACAACTACAAGCGACGCAACATCAGATTTTTCCCAACGAAAGATATGCAAGTGCCATAGTCCCCCCTCATATTAGGATAGGAAACTTTCAAATTACCAATGTGAGGCTCACTTTGATAAAGCAACGAGGCTTTTTCACCGAGGTGCCGAATCTAAATGCTTATAAACATTTGAAGGGTTTTGTGGATACATGTTGGGGGAGTAAACAAACAAATATTTCGAAAGATGCTTTGAGGCTAAGGCTTTTTCCCTTCTCTCTGCATGTTAAAACTTTAGATTGGTTGGAATGCTTGCCTAATCATTATATCCATACTTGGGATGAATTGGCTGCAAAGTTTATTGCTAAGTTTTTCTCTCCAGGGCACATGGCCACTCTTGGGATAAAATATTGGCTTTCAAGCAAGAGTCCAAAAAGCCTTTGCATGAAATTTGGGAGCGGTATCGAACAATGGTGAAGGAGTTCCTGAACAATGATATGATCGAAAATATGATCCAACAAACTTTCTACTATGGTATTAGTACTACGAACCAATGTGTGGTCAATCAATTGGCTGAGGCAACTTTATGACAACATCTTATGGAAAGGCATGTGAGATTCTAGATGAGATGGCAAAAACTTCATTGGCTTGGCAATCCCGAGCTAATGTCCCCCAAGGTGATCCCAATATGATTTATCTTCATAAAGAGATGCAAAACCATGGGCAAGCCATTACCGAATTGACAACAACAATGACCCAACTCGCCAAGTCCCAACTTAATCAAGTAGAAGCTCCTAAGAAAGCTCATGCTTGGAAGGGGTAAATGTGTCGGTCAACAAGAAAAGTACCAAGGGTCCACAATTTCAATCTCCAGTGGAAAATTATGCACAAGATGATGGTACTTTTGATCATGATGAATCCTATCATAAGCAATAAGAAGAGATACAATTTGTGAACAATTACCATGGGAAAAGGAACAATTTCTAAGGTTCCAATCAACAAAAATGGCGTTCTCAAAATAACCAAGGCAATTAGGGTCCTAACAATAAAGAGGATTGGCACAACAACAACAACAACAACAACCAAGGAAATTGGAAACAACCAAGGAAATTGGGGAGGCAATGATAGTTGGCTATAGTTGCGTATTTTAGTCGCTTATTGCACTCTAATTAGCTGCATTTTATTCGTGTTTGAGCATTAATTGATAGTGTTTTGCAGTTATTGTGTGTTTTATGCATTATAGGAGTGATTATGAGCTATGTAGATGTTGTGGAGCTAAAATCCAAGCTATTTGGAGCTTTGAAGTCTGAGTTAACGCCTAACAGATTAAGTTGGGATCGTGTTCAGGGTTCGAGGACCAAATCTGGATGTCAAAAAATGAGAAAACAAAATTACTCTGAGAAACTTGCACTAGCGCCCCGCGCCATGCGTAGCGGGGCGCTAGTGCAAAACTCCTGCAAAGTGAAAAATTTAGCTCTCTGGATTGTCCCACTAATGTCCCGCATGGCGCGTCGTCCCATGCGGCGCGCCTATGTATTTTTTACTTAGTAAAAATCCTATTTCGGCTAGGAGAATGTGGTTTCGTCTGGGCCCGACCCTACTTGGTATAAATACATAGAAAACGTTATTTTCTGGACTATTGACACATATTTGACCTAACGACGCTAAGGAGAAGTTGGAAGAACACGAGTACAAGGATTTCATCATTCCTTCCTCACTCAAGACACGAGTTTGGATTGAATTTATGTTTTCCTACACTGTAACTTTATTTGTGATGAATTGCCCCATATATATGGAGTAGTTCTCTTTAGGGTTTGATGGATTTGGTGTATTGATGATTGTTTGTGGATTATAACTCTAGTTTTCTTTTTTCTTTTCTTTTTTTTGTATTGAAGGGTTTTTGGATGATTTAACTGCTGCATCTATATTCACTTGTTCATATAATCGAGAGAGGTATAACTTGTGATATTTTTGCATTATCTTGTTGGTTGAGTTCATTAATTCTTCTTAGTAATCGAAAGAGGCTAGTTGAATCATTGATTAAACCTAGTTAGGTGAATAACCGAAGGAGGTTTTCCTGAAGACCAATCCACTACGTATTCTTGCATATCTTCACGTGCTTAAATTGGTTCATCTTGTGAGGTTAAAAATTAATCGGGAGAGGAGTTTTTACCGAACGTTTGAACTAATAATTGAGTGAATTTGAGAGACTCACTTGAACATTGGAAGTGAATTATCTAGAGTTAGATCCCAAACAATTATCTTACACCTATCCTATCAATCCCTATTTTCTCCCACTGATAACTTCCTTGCTTATCTTTGTTTCAATTGTCATTAGTCAATAGCTTTAGATATTAGTTAATTTTAGTTAGAAATCATACAAATCTCAATTGTTGATCATCTTGGATAGCAATCAATCTAGAAACTACGAGAATACTGTTTAAATCCATTCCTTGTGGATATGATATTATACTATACTATATTTGATTAGTGAGCATAATTTAAGTATGTGTTCTAAGCTCGTCAAATATTGGCGCCGTTGCCGGGGATTGATAATTAATAGTTTTCAAAATAGTTTGTAGTGCTAATTCAAGAATTTTTCTTTTTATCTTTTTAGTGTTTCCTTTTTAGGTTTGGTGTTCTTTGAGTGGGCGCAGGTTATAGGTTGAAGTTGGTGCATGACTCGAGCTTTTGCGAAAGAAGTGCTACCATATGAGTCGGAGATAGAAAAACAACTGCGACAGTTGAGGAAGGAAAGAAATCTCACCGAGACTTCAGAAGAGGTTGCGTAATCCTCAATCAAAGAAACAATGGCTAGAAATGGTGATGATAATGTATATTTGGTTGTAAGAGAGGTAGCCCTGCAATGAGAAAAAGTTGCAGGGGATGCTGAGGAAGCTGTTATTAGAGATGCGCAGCACATCTATAAAGAAAAGAGGGGTCACAGACGTTCTGAAATATAGCTCAGACCAGTTCTGAAATATAGCTCCCATGCAATGGTGTATCACGAGATGCAGTGTACTTAAGGGCATTCCCCTTCACACTCAAAGATGATACAAAGCTGTGGCTTTGAAGCTTACCCACAGGATCAACTAGAACATGGGAGGAGATGACCAGAGAATTCCTTGAAAAATATTTTTCCTCAGCTAAAACGGGCAAGTTTAGAAGAGAAATCCATAACTTCTTCTAGAAAGAGACCGAGACTGTTTTTGAAGCATGGGAGAGGTTTAAGGAGATAGTTGTAAAGTGTCAATATAGCGGAATTGAACTCTGGATGCAACTCCAGGACTTTTGGGATGGATTGACACCGGCCTCGCGTAGAACATTAAGCAACGCAGCTGGAGGCCTGTTGACAAAAAAGACTTCAGAGGAGATAGTTACAATTCTCGATGAGTTATCTGAAGATGCAAATCAGTGGCCTTTTGAGTGTGCTGAAAGAAAAAGATCAACTGGTGTTCACCAAGTTGATGTTAATACATCTGTAGGTACAAATTAATGCTATGGCTAAAGAAATAAGGAAGTTGACCTTAGCATCGATACATAATGAGCCTCACTTAGCTCTTGATATATGTGGAAGAGGACACCCTACTCATGAGTGTCAAGGCTCAATGAAGGAAGTAAATGCTGTGGGAAACTACAATTTCAATGCAATGGGTCAGAGGCACCATGGTTTTTCATGGAGTTCACCTGGAGGTACTTCAAATGCTTGGCAACAAATTAACTCTAGACCCCATAGACAAGGAGCTCCAGCATTCCAAAATCAGCTGAGGTAGCAATATCAGCCTCAACAGCCCATTCAGCTTGGTCTAGAGGATCTAATGAAGGCCTTCATTATCAAGAAAGATGAGAGGCTGGATGCCCATGGAGCAGCTATCAAAGAACTAGGCATATCTTTCCGAAACCTGGAGAGACAAGTGGGATAGATTGTCAGAATATTATTTGAGAGATCTCCAGGAACTCTCCCTACTGATACTGAGAGAAATCCCAAAAAAATGATGAATGCGGTAACTCTGAGAAGCGGGCAAGTGTTGAAAGATCCCACCCCGATCTAAAATGATGTGAAACTTGAAAAAGAAAGTGGGGAGCAGCTGAAAAATGATGTTGATAAAAGAAGAAGGCTAGACGAAAGATGAGAAAACGAAGAAGGGAGAATGTTTGAGAAGGGAGGAACCTGAGGAGAGCCAACATATGCCTGCTTTACCTTTCCCCCAAAAGCTATATAGAGAAAAGCTGGACAAGCAATTTGAGAGATTTCAGGATATGCTGAAACAGGTTCATGTCAACTTACCATTCACAGAAGTGCTCTAAAAAATGCCCTCTTATGCTAAAATTTTGAAGGAGATCCTTACAAAGAAGAGGAAGATAGATGAGACCTCAGTGGTCAAGCTCACAAAGCATTGCAGCACGATATTGCAAAATAAACTCTCACAAAAATGTGGAGATCCAGGGAGTTTTAATATACCTAGATCTTTAGGAACTATCAATTTTGATAAATCTTTATGTGATTCTGGTGCCTCAATTAACTTAATGCCTCTATCATTTACAAGATACTAGAGAAGGAGATTGGAGAGATAAGGTCGGTGCCAATATCTTTGCAGCTGGCAGACCAAACGACTTTAATACCTGAGGGGATAGTGGAAGATATGTTAGTTCGGGTGGATAAGTCGTATTTCCAGTAGATTTTATAGTGGTGAATATGAACGAGAGAAATATTGGATATACACGAGAGAAAACTCATGCTTAGAGTGGGTGAGGAGACTGTGACTTTTGAGATGAATGTAGCAAAGGGGGCACAAAAAGAAAAACCAGCTGCAATTGTGGAGTGGAAAGTGAAGGGCTCGAAAGAGAAGGTTGCAGTGAGCAAGGAAGAAAAGTGTGGGGTGTAACCCAAAAAGGCTGAGAAGAAGCTATCTGCATGGATGTTCGCATTGGTTCAGGTGCAAGGAATGGAGCCCGACTTCGACTCAGACCCTGTCTAAATATTCAGGGAAGTTTCCTCTTACCTTATACTTTTTAATTGTGTGTCATGGGGACATGCCACAACTTAAAGTGTGGGGTGGGGGATTTGTTGTATGTATGTATGTATGTACATTAGTTTTAATTTTTGTTGTGTTAGTAGTTAGAGAAAAAAAATTGAAAAAAAAACACATAAAAATTTGAAAAAAATTTGTTTTTTCCCGACAATGGATAACATTCGACGGGTTTCTTGAGGGATTAAAGTTGAAAGAAAAAGACAAAAAGATTTTATTTTGTTAGGTGGTGTAATAATTCGCCATTGGTTTTTCTTTGTGCTGCGATTCTTTTTCACGGGTTTTGTTTGAACCGGTTGTAGTTAGTAGTAGTTTTTAATTTTTTTTAGGAGTAGGAAAACTTGTGCGGTGATTTGAATTGAATGCAATATTTCTTAACTTTATTATACATCTATAATAGTAAGTGCTTTAGTTGTGACTCATAGGCTCAGCTTTTGACTCTTGTATAAGTACCTTAAACTGTATGATCTTAACTTTTCTTAACTGCTTTGACTAGAGTGTCTTGATAGTCCAATCCTTAGTGAGTTATGTGCCATGTGGGTGTGAGGGTTTGTGTATTTTGTGCATTGTATTTGTGTATCGTAGTTAACCCTTTTGAGCATGTAATCATGTTTTTTTTGGCAACTACAGTACAAGCCTTACCCATTTGTTTGAATTGACCAACTATTTGAACTATTACCTTTCGTGAGCACTTGAATTTGTTATGAACTTTGTAAAAGTTCAAGTGTTAGGTGGTTGGTTTGTCTTTTGAGTGGGACTAATGAAATAAGGAGAAAGGTGCACTACATTAAAAAAGTAAGAGCCACTTAAATTGATAGAGAAACGAAAAAAATATTGTATTGTTGTGTAAAATATTCTTTGATAGTGGTGACTCTTGATGTAATTGTACTTAAAGAATTAGGGAGTTAATGTATATTGATTGTGAAGGTGGAGTTATGGTTTGACATAAGTGTGAGGTTTTGAATGGTTAATTGTATGTATTAAAGTGCTTAGGGAGGTGTAGTCACTCTTATATCTAAATGTATACTACCCTTCCTACGGCCTACATTAGAACCAAGTAAAGTCCTACTTGATCCTTGACTGAATGGGCTCGATTAATTTAGTAGTACACTACGGGCAAGCTTATGGTACGCCTTTTTGTGGCATATGAATGTTACTTCTGAGAGTGAGTAAATTCTTTCTATCTTGAGTTTCTGCATTTTCTTAAATTTCATTGTGTGTGGAACTATTCTCTATTGTTGTGTGAGGGTACTTGATTCATGAAGGAAAGGTAATGTCGTTGACCTCTGTGTTAGAGCAACTGAGAGGGTTATAAATAATGTGTGCTGCTTTTGAGTCAAATCTTGAGGCTAGGATGTTACGGTATTGTGCTTAATCTGTTCAAAATATTCTTGGTGTGATGAGTTATGAGAATTGTTTAAAAAGGTCGTGTTCAACGTGAAGCGTAGTTGGATTGCTTGAGGAAGAGCAATGGTTTAAGTGTGGGGTGTTGATGGTAAACTATAAATGCGTGTTTTAGTCGCTTATTGCACTCTAATTCACTGCGCTTTATTCGTGTTTGAGCTTTAATTGGTAGTGTTTTGCACTTATTGTGTGTTTTATGCCATGTAGGAGAGATTCCAAGCTATGTAGATGTTATGGAGCTAATCTGAGCTATTTGGAGCTTTGAAGTCTGAGTAAAAGCCCAAAGGATTAAGCCGCGGTCGTGTTCGGGGGTCGAGGACCAAGTCTGGATGTCAAAAAATGAGAAAACAAAATTACTCTGCAAAAATTACACTACCGCCCCGCGCCATGCGTATCGGGTGTCACACCTCCTTTTTCCCGAGGGATAGGGGATTTTTTCCAATTAAAGTGACATTATTCGAAATGAGATTATTTATTTAATTCAGAATTGTCACTTGGAATAACTATTATGGTGTCCCAAGTCACCGATTTATGTTAAATCCCAAATCGAGGAAATTTGACTCTGTTTTAAATTCTGCAAAAACAAGAAGACCGGGTACGGAATTTTGTTAACCCGGGAGAAGGTGTTAGGCACTCCCGAGTTTATTGGTTTTAGCACGGTCTCTCAATTATTAATAATTGGCCTAATTATCTTATTTAATACATATTTGAAACTTATTTTGTATTTTTTAACTTCTAACCGCTTTTAATAGAATTTTTATTATTTATTTAACTGCTTTTAGTATTCATGGGGTTTATTTGAATAAGACGCGGTGTCGCGTACTTATTGTTTTCGTACACATTGTGAATCACGTAACTGAAACGCACCCGCGATTTACAACATGTTTTTATTGTTATTTGAAGCGATGATTAAGTCGCATGAAATGCACACCCGAATTGGGGAGTTATGTATCACGACTACGCCACGGGAACTATACCCATAGTCGTGATGATTTAACTATGCGCCTAAAGCAAACTGCAATATTAATAAATTATTTCTTCCTTTGTTTGGGATGATGCGTGAGGGTCAAGAGCTTATGGCATTTCATGGGTTCATATGATTTCAGAATGCCAAAGGTCTGCTTCGCTATAAAGATAGAAGAGTCGGGGGAAAGAAGATCGGGGATTAACTGCATTAGCATAAAAGAATCCCATTAGTGGATGGATGGTAGCTTATAATTAAGCTACGTTTCTTCTTTCAGTTAATCAAATTGATGTGAATTTTTAAACAGGAAATTAGTACAAGTTGAAATTTGTTTAAACACTCAAATTGGACTTCTAGCAAATTGCATGTACAATATAAAAATGAGCTTCAGGCTATAACTTAAAATGTCTTCTGCCTTATAAAAGAAGAATATGCCACAGGCTCATTGAGTGAGCCCAAAACTGAACTTGACCATGGGTCCAAGGTCTTTTAGGACTCCAAAAGAATTTCAAAGCTTCACTGGGCCAATTATTTAGGCCCAATGACTTATGGGAACAAGCTTAATGACTCAAAGTTTCATCTTTCATTGAAATCAAAACATAGTAATTTAAGCATAATCCCAACATAAATATATATGGTTCAAATTCTAATTACAACACCAATCTCTCATAACTAGATTTGTTACTCAAATATTTCAGTAATAACTATTCTAGAAAATATGGCCAATGAATTTCACTTCAACTCATGCCAACTTCAATGGCTAGTCATCGAGATCTGAATCTGTTAACTATATGAAAAGCTATGAAATCAATACACTATGTAATTCTGCAAGTTAGAGTGTTGTATTGGCTTCTTCAGAGATGACTCCGACCAACTGGTAGTCAAATCCATCCATCCGCCACATATCAATGCCATTTTAAGCACAAATCATTAGTTAAACAATAACAGGCTATAAAAGATAAGGAACTAATTAATGCTGCACTTTAGCAAATTAAATTAGTTTCAACAGAAGCAAAACAAAGATCAACAAAGGATGAAAACTAAACAATCTAAAACACACTGGATATATAAAGCCAAATATAAACAACACAAATCCAAGTACAACATTCAACCCATACAAGTAAGGCAAACATCCACACATCTATAAGGAATCAGTATTGAACAAACAGACTAAACATATGATGAAGTATGTAAAACATCCAATTTGCAATTATTCATTCAAGTAGATGACTACAAAATGTAAAAAAAAAACGTACCTAAGTGCAGAAAATCAACTAGATAAGACAAGTAAGGGTCTGAAACTAGATGATGAGATTCAGAATTCCAGCAAAGAAAACAAACAATAGAATATTTTCTTCAGCAATTTGACACAGCCTTGAAGAAACTAGTAGTCGATTAGCTGATCAAACAAAGAATAACTAATGAAAATCTTTTTGGAATTTCTAGAGAGTTCCTTTTGAGAAATAAGTGCAAAAATTAGAGAGGATTCTGATTTTTTTTTTTTTTTAGAGAATTCAAGTGTATATCCGTGAGTGTATTTGAGAAGAATGCTGAGTGAATAGTCTCTGTTTGTGAGGGAATACAATACCCCTTATGTAGTATGTAGGAATGTGCTCTTATTAGAGAAAAATGAGAGAGAGTCTGTGGAAGATTCTGTCAGTGTGAATCAAAGGAAAAATGAGAGAGGGGAGAGAATATCTATAACTGAAAAAGCCAGCTGCCTATTAATGTTAATTGTTTATCCTTATCCCCCTTTTTTCTTTTATTTTTTGAATCCTAAATCCTCTGAAGTCTGATCCCTTTTCCAAAGCACCCCCTTCCTATTCCCCTATCTTCTTGACTTATCCTTACTTCTTTCTTGTACCCTAATAACTTGAAAATTGGACCAATACGAGTGGGCCTACCTATCAAGCAGGGCAGGCCCAAAGCAAACAGCACATGATTACAAATCTATCCATCACCATGCTTAAGAAATAACAAGATTATTAAATCTAGCAAACTCATAACCAATTACAATTAAAGCCTAACTAAAATATGCCATTAATTAAATCTAATATATAGCTACCAATTAATCCTACGTATTAACCAAAACATGCTTTAACTAGTGACAACATTGTAATTGGAAAAAATCATAAAAAAGAAGAAGAGAAGTATACCAGTTCTAATCTATGGCTGACTAATGACACTCGATCATTTCACGCCATCAAAGGCCATTGTGATATGAACACTGAACATGATGCAATTCCAGCCAGTGTTACATGCCACAATGGCTCATGCATGCCAAAACAGAGGCAGAAGAAACAAAATCCAACGATTCAACCTAACAGGGAAGAAATCACAACTCGACCCATAGATCTACTAACCAAGGAATCCTAGGAGTGTTTTTCCAAAACTAACAATAGGAGATGCATGAGGGAGTAAGGAGGAGTGTGGCGTAATGATTTGGCGGTGCTTAAAGAGTCAGTGGGGTTTGGGGAATTTAGGGCGGCTAGGGTTTGAGAGAGGGTGAGGGAGATGAGTTTGTGAAGGGTTCCTAAGGGTTTGGGGGGTCTGTCCGACAGTTATAAGGGGGAGGGTGAGGAGTTCTAGTCTGTTGGATGATGAGGAAATCAACGGGTGGGATTGTTTGGAGGCAAAATGGGGTCGTTTAGTTGATTGAGGGGGTTGGACCAATTAAGGGAATTGGGTTGGGACGGATTATGGGCAATTGAGCCACTGAAATTTGTCCCAGACCAATTTATATTCAAAATAACCTTCCCTCTTTTCCTTTCTTTGTTTCTTTTCCTTTGATTTTTTAATTAAAATCCTAACTTAAAGTCAATTTCCAAAATTAAACCTAATTTACTAATTAATCAACTTAACACTAATGAAAGGAAATTATCAAAATAAAACTAAAAGCTAAAAATATAAACATGACCCTTGTATATTTGTTATTTTCAATTAATAATGCATTTAAGTAACGTAATTAAATCATAAATGCAAATAGAATCTAAAATGATATGCAATGAAGATTTGGACATTTGTATGGTATTTTTCATGATTTTATAATATTAAATATGCACAAAAATGCAACTAAATGCAAACAAACAATTAAAAAGGAATTCCTAAAATTCTATAAAATCAAAAGCAATTACAAAAATTTAATTTTTTGTGAATTTTGTAGGAGTATTTTTGTAGGGTAAAAATTATGTGCTCACAGCTACCCCTCTTTGCTCGAGAACATGAAAAGTTTTCGGGCAAAGAAAAAGTGAGCAATTACGAGCAACTTTTGCCCGTTTGACCCTTCATAGGAAGCATTTTGAAAATATTTGACCAAACCTTGCTTCCGAGGTTTTCTACATATCCTTGGTTATAAAAGAATTAGGTCAGTGTAGTTCTGGAAGTTTTGGTGGCTGGGACTATCGAAAAGCTGCCATTTCATTACTGTTGCTGTTGTTACTGCTTGCTGAACTCCTTATTACACCAAAATTGAAATGAAAAGAAACTAAACAACCCTATCAGATATGAGTTACAAGGTTCCTATCCTAAGTCTTTTGAAACTTGATCTTGAGTCTTGGCTGGTTTTTCATGCAGACTTTGATCTGAACCTTTATGCTTGCTTGCTACAGGTGCTAGTTCATTCTTCTATGGCTTTTTCTTATCAAAACGGGAAATGCAATAATCGTTACCTCAATCATGTCTTGAGCAGTCCACGTCCCTTCATTCGCTTCTGCATTTTGGATTCACATCGTTTTCTTTTTCTTTTCTTATTTTGGATTGAGACTTCTTCTTCTGGTAACCTCGAAACCTGTGCCTCGAGGAAAAACTTGCTTAGACATCAAAATAAACAAACGAACGAAATTTTTCTGCCCTAGTTTTCACTAAAAAAATTTCGTGAGTTATTTGTAACAAAACTCTATACTACTTCATTATTAAAAGCGATAAAAGGGTCGGGAATGATGTACCTAGAGAAAACATAATTCTTTGAGAATGGTGTAACCTGATTGTCAAAATGGTGCCCCAACTAGGGAGTCAAAATCATATGTTGGAAACGAGACTAAGGAGTGGAGACCCTATGACTAAAATAACGTCAACTAGGGAGTGGAGACCCTATGTTGGAAAAGGAGACTAGAGAGTGAAGACCCTATGTCTAAAATAAAATCAACTAGGGAGTGGAGACCCTATGTCTAAAATAAAATCAACTAGGGAGTTGAGCCCCTATATTGGAAAAGTGACTAGGGAGTGGAGACCCTATGTCTAAACTAAAATCAACTAAGAAGTTGAGACCCTATGTTGGAAAAGCAATTAGGGAGTGAAGACCCTTGTCTAGAATAAAATCAACTAGGGAGTGGAGACCCTATGTTGGAAAAGCGACTAGGGAGTGGAGACCCTATATCTAAAATAAAATCAACTAAGGAGTGGAGACCCTATGTTGAAAAAGCGACTAGGGAGTGGAGACCCTATATCTAAAATAAAATCAACTAGGGAGTGGAGACCTATGTTGGAAAAGAGACTAGGAAGTAGAGACCCTATGCGTAAAATATCATCAACTAGGAAGTGGAGATCCTATGTTGGAAAAGAGACTAGGGGGTGGAGACTCTATGCCTAAAATACCATCAACTAGGAAGTGGAGATCCTATGATGGAAAAGAGACTAGGGAGTAGAGATCCTATGTCTAAAATAAAATCAACTAGGGAATGGAGATTTATGTTGGAAAAGCGACTAGGGAGTGGAGACCCTATGTCTAAAATAAAATCAACTAGGGAGTGGAGACCCTATGTTGGAAAAGCGACTAGGGAGTGGAGACCCTATGTCTAAAATAAAATCAACTAGGGAGTCGATACCCTATGTTGGAAAAGCGACTAGGGAATGGGGACCTTATGTTGGAAAAGCGACTAGGGAGTCGAGACCCTATGTCTAAAATAAAATAAACCAGGGAGTAGAGACCCTATGTTTGAAAAGCGACTAGGGAATGGAGACCTTATGTCTAAAATAAAGTCTACTAGAGAGTGGAGACCCTATGTTAGAAAAGCGACTAAGGAGTGGAGACCCTATCATGGAAACACAGCTAGGGATTTGTGACGACTCGGCTAGTCGTCTTATGAGTTACCGCTCCGTTTTCCCCCGTTTCTGCCTTATTATGCTTTGTTAGCCGTGTTTTATGTAATCAAGTTGAGTAGTTGAGTGCGGGGTGGATTTGGAAAGAAACAAGACACTTAGTCTCTTTCAAGAAGGTTTAAACTGGAAAAGTCAACCGGATGTTGACTTATGAGTTAGAGGGCTCGGATGTGAGTTTTGACGGTTCGGTTAGTTTCGGAGGTGATTTATGACTTAGGAGTATGATCGGAATTGGTTTTGGAAGTCCCGTGTAGAATTAGGCTTGAATTGGTGAAGTTAGAATTTCTGGTGATTTCCGGTTGATAGGCGAGATTTCGATCCGAGGGTCGAAATGGAATTCCGAAAGTTGCTGTAGCTTTGATATGTGATTTAGGACTTGTGTGCAAAATTTCAGGTCATTCGGACGTGGTTTGGTTGGGTTTAGATCAAAAGAGCAATTTAGAGGATTTAGAGGGTTACCTTTGCGATGGTCGCATCAAATATGCGGACCGCATATCTGTTATGCGACAGATATGCGATCGCATTATAAGCTTGACAGGGGCGTTTTGTCTCGATTTTCAATGCTTTATAAATAAGAAACCAATATCCATTAGCCATGCAAAGCCCATTGTCGTTACCAACTAAGAGAACCATCTCCAAAACACCCTAAATCACAGCAAAATAAGCCTTGAGAACATATCCAAAGGAGACTTTCTTGAACAAATTCTTGAAAGAGGGGACTTTGGCCATCTTAGACATAATTGGAGCTATAGAGCTCGGATTTGCAGCTAATCTTGAAGGGATTTTTGGGAGATTTTCAAGGGAAATATCGGGGTAAGTGTTCCTAACTCAATCTTGGTCAAATTACCCAAGTCTATTGCCATTCTAGTATGTAATTGGCGATTTAAGTTGGAAAATTTGTGGAAAATCCTTAAGATTAGACTTAAAGAAATTGGAGGTCGATCCAATGTCGGAATTCATAAGTTTTGTATGATTGAACTCGTGGGGAGATAAGGAACCCGTTGAGGTAAAAATTACAGAATTTTGAGAAGTGGGCCTGGGGCTCGGGTTTTTCTAATTTCGGGATTTCTTGGTATTTTCGGTTGTTTGCGCGTGGGCTTTGTTACCCGAGCATATTGTGACATATTAGTTCTAATTTTGGATAGATTCGACGCGCGCGGAGGCCAATTCGAAGGGCAAAGGCGTCACGGGCTAAGGATTTAGCCGGTTCGAGGTGAGTAATGATTGTAAATGATGTTTTGAGGGTTTGAAACCCCGGATTGCACATCGTAGTGTTATATTGAGGTGAGGCACGCGCTCGATGATGAGCGTGGGGTCGTTTACTACTGGGGATTGTGACTTGGTCCATCCCGATTGATGATTTTTACTACATATTTGATTGAAACTTATTTGATATCATCATGTTTTGGGCCGATTGCCATATTTGGGCTTCGTGCTGGTTATTTGAACCCTTCGGGGGTATTTATCACTGTTTCCTCACTGTTTTAATTCATTACTTAAAGTCGGTCATGTTGTTTTTCACTGTTTTACAACTCAGCCACTTTTACTCAGTCTTGAGATTTAAATGATATTTTAAATGATGTAAATGGGAGCGGTGGTACGCCTACCACAAGATATGATGTAAATGAGAGCGAGTGGTACGCCTATCACAAGATATGATGTAAATGGGAGCGAGTGGTACGCCTACCACAAGATAAGATGTAAATAGGAGCAGGTGGTACGCCTACCACGAGATATGATATTGCGCTTGGGCCGTAAGGGGCCCCTCCCGAAGTCTGTACACCCCCAGTGAGCGCGGGTACCCATTGTGATACGGGAAATATAGCCTGAGGGGCTGATACTATACTATGTGATATGCCCGAGGGGCTGATACTGTTTTTATGATATTGCCCGTGGGGCGTGTTTTTAAAAGATACTGAGCCCGAGGGGCAGTTTTTAATGTTTTCTTTACCTCACGTTATCTACTTGAAAGGCTTATATGTTTCACCTGTTGAAAGGAGTTTCTACTTGATTCTCACCGATTTACTATTTTAATGATGTTTTATTACTTCATTATAGAATGCCTTGTGCTTTGTGCGTTTTCTTGCTTTCCGCCATTATTTATGATTATTATTCACTGAGTTGGAAGTACTCACATTACTCCCTGCACCATGTGTGCAGATTCAGGCGTTGTTGGCTCCGCTCCAGTGTATTGATTGCTCCTGTCCAGGCGGTGATCCGGAGACTACAAGGTTCTGTTGGCGTCCGCAGCCCCGCATCTCTATTATCTTGCTGTTTCCATGTTCTTCAAAATTGTGCCAGATATTGTAATTAGTAATCTTGATATTAGGATTCATTAGTGGCTCATGACATTGTGACACCCCAGTTTGGCTGTTGTCGGGATGGTTAGCTATAATTCCACGAATGTATGCTATTAAACTATGCCTGCATTGTCTTCTTGTTAATTTATTTGCGTAAAAATGAGATTGTGTTTGATTTGGCTGGCCTTGACTTCACGAGAGGCGCCATCACGACCGGGTTCGGGGCTAGGGTCGTGACAAGTTGGTATTAGAGCCTAGGTTACATAGGTCTCACGAGTCATGAGCGGGTTTAGTAGAGTCTCGCGGATCAGTACGAAGACGTCTGTACTTATCTTCGAGAGGCTGTGGAACCTTTTTAGGAAAACTCCATATTCTTGAAATCCTTGTCGTGCGAACTTGTTGATCCGAGCACTGAAACTTCTGTTATTCTATTCTCTCACAGATGGTGAGGACGCGAGATATCGGATGAGGTGAACGACCATGGTGCCACCCACTGAGGCCACCAGAGGCCGTGGACGCGGTCGTGGTCGTGGCAGAGGCAGAGCAGCTAGGGCAGCACCTGTTGATCCACCAGCTGCCCCAGCTCATGATCAGGCTCCAATAGCACCGGCTCAGGCACCAGCTGTGCCTATCGTGATTCTAGGTCTTCAGAAGACCTTGGCTCAGATCTTATCAGTTTGCACTGGCCTGGCTCAGGCAGTTTCAGCCACCACAGCCGGAACTACTTCATAGGCCGGGTGAGGGAATCAGACCCCTGTTGCCCGTACACCTGAGCAGGTAGTGCAGGGACTTCAGATGCCGGGGGCACCTCCAGCCCAGCCGATTGCACCAGCTCAGGAATTCATAGTACCAGTTATGCCAGATGATGAGCAGCGTCGTCTTGAGAGGTTTGGCAGACTCCAGCCTCCGTCATTCAGTGGTGCTGAGGGCGAGGATGCCCAGGGTTTTCTTGACAAGTGTCAGTGGATGCTCCGGACAGCCGGGATTCTTGAGTCCAGTGGTGTGGCATTTACCACATTTCAGTTTATGGGAGCTGTCTTTAATTGGTGGGAGGTGTATGAGAGGTGTAGGCCAGTTGATGCAGAGCCTGTTACCTGGCAGCAGTTCTCTGCTCTTTTCTTGGAGAAGTATGTGCCGCAGTCCCGCAGAGAGGAGCTGCATAAACAATTCGAATGGCTGCGCCAGGGGGATATGACAGTGTCGCAATATGAGTCAAGATTTTCTGAGTTGGCTCGATATGCTGTCTGGATGGTTCTGACTGATCGTGAAAGGATCAGGAGGTTTGTGGATGGCCTTAACTATCATCTCTGTATTCTTATGACCAGGGAGAGAGTATTGGGTGCTACTTTCGAGGAAGTAGTTGATATAGCTCGCGAGATTGAGACGGTTTACCGTCAGGAGCGAGAGGAGAGGGAGGCTAAGAGGCCTCGAGGATCGGGTAGTTATAGTGGTACTCCTTCGAGGGGCCAGTTTCAGCAGGGTAGAGGTCGTTCCTTCAGGCCTGCTCAGCCAGCCCATCCATATTATCGTGGGGCATCTGCAGGTCGTGGTTATCATGGGTTGCAGCAGGGTTAGTCATCACTCAGCGCCCTTCCAGCCCGTGCTCCGTCGGCCCAGGGTCCTTCTATGCTGAGTGCATCTGCTAGAGCACTAGGGAACTGTTATGAATGTGGCGAGATGGGCCATATGTAGAGGCATTGTCCACATTGTGGTGCTAGATCGTCCCAACAGAGGGGCCAACCCTCGACTTCTGCTCCAGTTACTTTACCACCCGCCCAGCCAGCTAGGGGTGGAGGTCAGGTAGCCAGGGGTCGCCCCATAGGGGGAGGTCGAGCAGGCGGTGGCCAGGCTCGATTCTATGCTATTCCAGGCAGGACAGATGCCAGTACTTCAGATGCCGTTATTACAGGTATTGTTTCAGTCTGCCACAAGGATGCCTCTGCATTATTTGATCCCGGTTCCACCTATTCATATGTGTCCGCATATTTTGCTCATTATTTGGGTATGCCCTGGGGGTTTCTTGCTTTACCTGTTCATGTGTCTACCCCGGTGGGCGATACTGTTGTTGTAGACCGTGTGCACAGGTCATGTGTAGTAACTATTGGGGGTCTGGAGACCCGAGTGGACCTATTGCTATTAAGCATGGTAGGTTTTGATGTCATTTTGGGCATGGATTGGTTATCTTCGTGTCGTGCTATTTTAGACTGTCATGCTAAGACAGTTACTTTGGCTATGCCGTGTGTGCCGCGGATCGAGTGGTGTGGCGTGACTGATTATGTTCCTAGTAGGGTGACATCGTTCTTAAAGGCCCAGCGTATGGTTGGGAAGGGTTTCTTTTCATACCTAGCGTTTGTGAGGAATGTTGGAGCTGAGACTCCAAGCATTGATTCTGTTCCAGTTGTGAGAGATTTTCCCGATATATTTCTTGCAGACCTGCCGAGCATGCCACCAGACAGGGATATTGATTTTGGTATTGACCTGGTGCCGGGCACCCAGCCCATCTCTATTCCACCATATCGTATGGCACCAGCAGAGTTGAAAGAATTGAAAGAGCAACTTCAGGAACTCCTAGATAAGGGGTTCATTCGGCCAAGCGTGTCATCTTGGGGTGCACCGGTTCTGTTTGTGAAGAAGAAGGATGGCACAATGAGAATGTGCATCGATTATAGGCAATTGAGCAAGGTAACAATCAAGAACAAGTATCCTTTGCCTCGCATTGATGATTTATTTGACCAGCTTCAGGGAGCGTGAGTGTTCTCCAAGATTGATCTCCGTTCAGCATATCACCAGTTAAAGATCAGGGATGTAGATATTCTTAAGACTGCTTTCCGGACTAGATATGGTCACTATGAGTTTCTTGTTATGTCTTTCGGGCTAACCAATGTCGCTGCAGCGTTCATGCAGTTAATGAACAATGTATTTCGGCCTTATCTAGATTCGTTCGTTGTGGTATTCATTGATGATATTCTGGTGTACTCGCGTAGTCAGGAAGAGCACACAGAGCATTTGTGAGTTGTATTGCAGAGATTGAGGGAGGAAAAGCTCTATGCAAAATTATTTGAGTGCGATTTTTGGCTCAATTCAGTGGCTTTCTTGGGGCACGTAGTGTCCATCGAGGGTATACAGGTCGATCCAAAGAAGATAGAGGCGGTTTAAAGTTGGCCTAGACCATCCTCGGTCATAGAGATTCGTAGTTTTCTTGGGTTGGCAGGCTATTACCGCCGGTTTATTCAGGGATTCTCATCCATTGCATTGCCTATGACCAAATTGACTCAGAAAGGTGCTCCATTTGAATGGTCGGACGAGTGCGAGGAGAGCTTTCAAAAGCTCAAGAAATCCTTGACCACAGCTCCAGTATTGGTTTTGCCATCAGCTTCAGGTTCGTATACTGTGTATTATGATGCTTCGAGAGTTGGGATTGGTTGTGTACTAATGCAGGAGGGTAGAGTTATTTCTTATGCTTCTCGTTAGTTGAAGCCCCATGAGAAGAACTACCCCGTGCATGATTTGGAGTTGGCTACCATAGTCCATGCACTGAAGATTTGGAGGCATTACTTGTATGGCGTGTCTTGTGAGGTGTTTACTGATCATCGCAACCTTCAGCATCTGTTCAAGCAAAAGGACCTTAATTTGAGGCAGCGTAGATGGTTAGAGTTACTCAAGGATTACGATACCACCATATTGTACCATCGGGGAAAAGCCAAGGTGGTGGCCAATGCTTTGAGCCGAAAGGCGGTGAGTATGGGGAGTTTGGCGTATATTCCAGTTGGAGAGAGACCCCTTGTAGTTGATGTTCAGGCCTTGGCCAATCGGTTCGTGAGGCTAGATATTTCGGAACCAAGTCGGGTGTTGGCCTGTGTGGTTTCTCGGTCTTCCTTATACGATCGCATCAAAGGGCGCCAATATGACGATCCGCATTTGCTTGTCCTTAGGGACAGAGTTCATCATAATGATGCTAGAGATGTGACAATCGACGATGATGGAATGTTGCGTATGCAGGGCCGGATTTGCGTGCCCAATGTGGATGGGCTTCGGGAGTTGATTCTGGAGGAGGCCCATAGCTCCCGGTATTCCATTCATTTGGGTGCCTCGAAGATGTATCAGGACTTGAGGCAACATTATTGGTGGAGAAGGATGAAGAAAGATATTGTGGGATTCGTGGCTCGGTGTCTCAACTGTCAGCAGGTAAAATATGAGCATCAGAGACCGGGCGGCTTGCTTCAGCAGATGACTATTCCCGAGTGGAAGTGGGAGCGGATCACCATGGACTTTGTTGTTGGACTTCCACGGACCTTGAAGAAGTTCGATGCTATTTGGGTGATTGTGGATCGGCTGACCAAGTCCGCGCACTTCATTCCTGTGTTTACTACCTATTCTTCAGAACGGTTGGCAAGGATTTATATCCAAGAGATTGTCCGGCTGCATGGTGTTCCAGTTTCTATCATTTCAGATAGAGGTACTCAGTTCACTTCGTAGTTCTGGAAAGCCGTGTAGAGGGAGTTGGGTACTCAGGTGGAATTGAGCACAACATTTCATCCTCAAACGGACGGGCAGTCCGAGTGTACCATTCAGATATTGGAGGACATTTACGGGCATGCGCTATTGATTTCGGAGGCTCATGGGATGAGTTTCTGCCGCTTGCAGAGTTCGCTTATAACAACAGCTACCAGTCAAGTATTCAGATGGCTCCATATGAGGCTTTGTATGGGAGGCGGTGTAGATCTCCAGTTGGTTGGTTTGAGCCCGGCGAGGCTAGGCTATTGGGGACTGACTTAGTTCAGGATGCTCTAGAGAAGGTGAAAGTAATCCAGGAGAGGCTCCGTACGGAGCAGTCGAGGCAAAAGAGTTATACCGATAGGAAAGCCCGAGATGTGTCCTACATGGTTGGTGAGAAGGTCTTCAGTTCATTAGGCTGTTTGAAGTACTTCTGAGAATTGGGGACGTGGCTTGTGAGCTTGCTTTGCCACCCAGCCTATCGAGTGTACACCCAATATTTCATGTTTCTATGCTCCGAATGTATGTTGGGGATCCGTCTCATATCTTGGACTTCAGCACGGTTCAGTTGGATGATGATTTGACCTATGATGTAGAGCCAGTGGTTATTTTGGGTCGTCAGGTTCGGAAGTTGGGGTCCAAGGAGATAGCTTCAGTGAAAGTGCAGTGGAGAGGTCGTCCCGTGGAGGAGGCTACCTGGGAAATCGAGCGGGAGATGTGGAACAGATATCCTCACCTATTTGAAACTTCAGGTATGTTTCCTGACTCGTTCGAGGACGAACGTTTATTTAAGTGGGGGAGAATGTGACGGCCCGGTCAGTCGTCTCATGAGTTACCGCTCCATTTTTGCCCATGTCTGCCTAGTTATGCTTCGTTATCCGTGTTTTATGTAATCAAGTTGAGTAGTTGTGTTCGGAGTGAATGTGGCAAGAAATGAGACACTTAGTCTCTTTTAAGAAAGGTTTAAGTTGGAAAAGTCAACCGGATGTTGACTTATGAGTTAGAGGGCTCGGATGTGGGTTCCGATGGTTTGGTTAGTTTTGAAAGGTGATTTATGACTTAGGAATATGATCGGAATTGGTTTTTGAGGTCCCGTGTAGAATTAGGCTTGAATTGGTGAAGTTAGAATTTTGGCGATTTTCGGTGGTTAGGCAAAATTTTGATCCGAGGCTCAGAATGGAATTCCGACAGTTGCTGTAGCTTCGATATGTCATTTGGGATGTGTGTGCAAAATTTCAGGTCATTCGTACGTGGTTTGGTTGGGTTTGGATCAAAAGAGCGATTTAGAAGATTTTGGAACTATTGGAACAAGTTTGAATGATGTTATGGGATATGTTGGCATGTTTGGTTGAGGTCCTAGTGGCCTAGGGTGAGTTCTGGGTGGTTAAACGGACTATTTCATCGTTGGAAAGAAAAGCTGCAGAAAACCAGGGTCAGGAATGCGGATCGATCAGAATTAATACAAACGGTCATTTCCTAGTCATAGAAAGAGAAACTCTGGCGACCTAACAAAGCGAAGGGAACAGACGCTTTTTTCGCCGGTGCCGGCACTGGCCGGTGAAATCAGTGAACTGGCCATTCATTATCTGCAGAAATCAAGGACTATCTCAAGTTCAACGGTCACTACTGGAAAGAGAAACAGAAGCGATTAGAGAGAGAATCGCCATCTTCTTCGAAGCTCACCAACGGTCACTAATGGCGACGCCGGCCGGCGATTTCCCGGCTGGCCAGCCCTCGTCGCTCACACCCCCTACTCACCCAACCCCAAACACCAACATATCCCTACCCCAACCTCTGGATTTCACTAAAATCCTAAAACCAGCAACCTTAAACAGTTCGAACACAAAAAACCCTAGCCAACAAACTGACCCAATGACTTTCCGGCGAGCTATCTATCTGCATGGCCAAGCAATTGTGAAATTTACCGAAGCAGAATTCACTCGCATGAACCACATTGAGGGTCTACAATTTGCGGTTCTAGGGAAGTTCTCCTATGGCTAGCCAGAGATTCAAGAACTCAGAAGAATCATACCGATACAGTGTGGTATCAAAGGGGATTGCAACTTCGGCTACTTCAGAGACAAATTAGTCCTCATCAGATTAACACTTTGGGAGGACTTCATCAAACTCACCTCCAAAAGTACATACTACTAAAGGCTAAGGATGGTTTCGAATATCAGATGAGGCAACAAATTTATGATACAAAATTCAAGATGGGTGAGGAAACGCCAATGGCGATGGCGTGGATTTCTTTTCCGCATCTATTGCCCACTTACTTCGTTAAAGAGTGCCTATTCTCGCTTGCATCAGCTGTAGGCAAACCAGTTCACCTCGATTTGGCCACAATCAACAAGACGAGGCCTAGTTGCGCAAGAGTTAAAGTCTTGGTAGACCTGTTGGCTGATTTACCCAAAAAAGTCAGGTTGGATATAGAAAATGAAGCAACTGGGGAAATCAGAACAGAATGGGTTAGAATATAGTACGACTATCTCCCCAAATACTGTAAAGAATGCAAATTGCAAGGACACGACATGCTTGAATGCCGGAAACTTCACCCGGAATCACATAAACAAACTGATCACACTCAGGTTAAGGCACCAGATCAAATAAAAATCAAAGGCAAAGCAGTGGAAACAGGAAGCAAGCAAAACCNAGGCTCATGGGATGAGTTTCTGCCGCTTGCAGAGTTCGCTTATAACAACAGCTACCAGTCAAGTATTCAGATGGCTCCATATGAGGCTTTGTTTGGGAGACGGTGTAGATCTCCAGTTGGTTGGTTTGAGCCCGACGAGGCTAGGCTATTGGGGACTAACTTGGTTCGGGATGCTATAGAAAAGGTGAAAGTGATCCAGGAGAGGCTCCGTACAGCACAGTCGAGGCAGAAGAGTTATGCCGATAGGAAGGTTCGAGATGTGTCCTACATGGTTGGTGAGAAGGTCTTGCTGAAGGTGTCGCCCATGAAAGGTGTTATGAGATTCGGAAGAAAGGGAAATTGAGTCCTCACTTCATTGGGCCATTTGAAGTGCTTCGGAGAGTTGGGGAGGTGGCTTATGAGCTTGCTTTGTCACCCAGTCTGTCGAGTGTACACCCAGTATTTCATGTTTCTATGCTCCGGAAGTATATTGGGGACCCGTCTCATATTTTGGACTTCAGCATGATTCAGTTGGATGATAATTTGACCTATGAGGTGGAGCCAGTGGCGATTTTGGATCGTCAGTTTCGGAAGTTGAGGTCCAAGGAGATAGCTTCAGTGAAAGTTCACTGGAGAGGTCGGTCCGTGGAGAAGGCTACCTGGGAACCGAGCGGGAGATGTGGAGCAGATATCCTCACCTATTCGAGGCTCCAGGTATGTTTCTTGACTCGTTCGAGGACGAAAGTTTGTTTAAGTGGGGGAGAATGTGACGACCCGGCTAGTCGTCTCATGAGTTACCGCTCCCGGCTAGTCGTCTCATGAGTTACCGCTCCGTTTTCTGCCGTTTCTGCCTTATTATGTTTCGTTAGCCGTGTTTTATGTAATCAAGTTGAGTAGTTGAGTGCGGGGAAGATTTGGTAAGAAACAAGACACTTAGTCTCATTCAAGAAGGTTTAAACCGGAAAAGTTAACCGGATGTTGATTTATGAGTTAGAGGGCTCGGATGTGAGTTCCGACGGTTCGGTTAGTTCCGGGAGGTGATTTATGACTTAGGAGTGTGATCAGAATTGGTTTTGGAAGTCCCGTGTAGAATTAGGCTTGAATTGGTGAAGTTAGAATTTTTGGCGATTTCCGGTTGATAGGCGATATTTCGATCCGAGGGTCGGAATGGAATCCCGAAAGTTGCTGTAGCTTCGATATGTGATTTAGGACTTGTTTGCAAAATTTCAAGTCATTTGGACGTGGTTTGGTTGGGTTTAGATCAAAAGAGTGATTTAGTGGATTTTTGAAATCCTTAGGCTTGAATCCGACGCAAATTGGTGTTGATAGGTTGTTCTGAGTGTTCCGAAGGTTGGAACAAGTTTGAATAATGTTATGGGGTAGGTTGGTATATCTGGTTGAGGTCCCAGCGGCCTCGGGTGAGTTTTGGGTGGTTAAACGGACCATTTCATCGTTGGAAAGAAAAAAAAATCTGCAGAAAACCAGGTCAGAATGCGGTCGCATTTCTCAATACGGACCGCATATCCCACAGTGAGATCGCAAACTCAAACAGATTTCTAAGCAAGATTCGTGTCAAAAATGCGGTCACATTCTTGACATGCGGACCGCAAATCATGCTTCGCGCTGAATTGCGGTGAAGGCTAGGGTTACCTTTGCGATGGTCGCGTCAAATATGCGGACCGCATATCTATTATGCGACAGATATGCGATCGCATTTTAAGCCTGACAGGGGCATTTTGTCTCGATTTTTAACCCTTTATAAATATGAAACCAGTATCCATTAGCCATGCAAAACCCATTGTCGTTACCAACTAAGAGAACCATCTCCAAAACACCCTAAATCGCAGCAAAATTAGCCTTGAGAACATATCCAAAGGAGACTTTCTTGGACAAATTCTTGAAAGAGGGGACTTTGGCCATCTTAGACATAATTGGAGCTATAGAGCTCGGATTTGCAGCTAATCTTGAAGGGATTTTTGGGAGATTTTCAAGGGAAACATCGGGGTAAGTTTTCCTAACTCAATCTTGGTCAAATTACCCAAGTCTATTGCCATTCTAGTATATAATTGGTGATTTAAGTTGGAAAATTTATGGAAAATCCTTAAGATTTGACTTTAAGAAATTGGAGGTCGATCCGATGTCGGAATTCGATAAGTTTTGTATGATTGAACTCGTGGGGAGATAAGGAACCCGTTGAGGTGAAAATTACCGAATTTTCAAGAAGTGGGCCCGGGGCTCGGGTTTTGCTAATTTCGGGATTTCTTGGTATTTTCGGTTGTTTTCGCGTGGGCTTTGTTACCCCAGCATATTATGACATATTAGTTCTAATTTTGGATAGATTCAACGCGCGCGGAGGCCAATTCGAAGGGCAAAGGCGTCGCGGGCTAAGGATTTAGCCGGTTCGAGGTGAGTGATGATTGTAAATGATGTTCTGAGGGTTTGAAACCCAGGATTGCACATCGTAGTGTTATATTGAGGTGAGGCACACGCTCGATTATGAGCGTGGGGTCGCTTACTACTGGGGATTGTGACTTGGTCCGTCCCGATTGATGATTTGTACTACATATTTGATTGAAACTTATTTGATATCATCTTTATCACTGTTTCCTCATTGTTTTAATTCATTACTTGAACTCGGTCATGTTGTTTTCCACTGTTTTACAACTCTGCCACTTTTACTCAGTCTTGAGATTTAAATGACATTTTAAATGATGTAAATGGGAGCGGGTGGTACGCCTACCACAAGATATGATGTAAATGGGAGCGAGTGGTATGCCTACCACAATATATGATGTAAATGGGAGCGGGTGGTACGCCTACCACGAGATATGATGTAAATGGGAGCGGGTGGTACGCCTACCACGAGATATGATATTGCGCTTGGGCTGTAAGGGGACCCTCCCGAAGTCTGTACACCCCCATTGAGCGCGGGTACCCATTGTGATACGGAAAATATAGCCCGAGGGGCTGATACTGTACCATGTGATATGCCCGAGGGGCTGATACTGTTTTTATGATATTGCCCGAGGGGCGGTTTTTAATGTTTTCTTTTACCTCACGTTATCTACTTGAGAGGCTTATATGTTTCACCTGTTGAAAGGAGTTTCTACTTGATTCTCACCGATTTACTGTTTTAATGATTTTTTATTGCTTCATTATAGAATGCCTTGTGCTTTGTGCGTTTTTTTGCTTTCCTCCATTATTTATGATTATTACTCACTGAGTTGGAAGTACTCACATTACTCCCTGCACTATGTGTGCAGATTCAGGCATTGTTGGATCCGCTCCGGAGTATTGATTGCTCCTGTCCAGCGGTGATCCGGAGACTACGAGGTAGTTGTTGGCGTCCGCAGCCCCGCATCTCTATTATCTTGCTGTTTCCATGTTCTTCAAAACTGTGCCAGATATTGTAATTGGTAATCTTGATATTAGGATTCATTAGTGGCTCATGACATTGTGATACCTCGGTTTGGGCTGTTGTCGGGATGGTTAGCTAAAATTCCACGAATGTATGCTATTAAACTATGCCTGCATTGTCTTCTTGTTAATTTATTTGCATAAAAATGAGATTGTGTTTGAATTGGCTGGCCTTGTCTTCACGAGAGGCGCCATCACGACCGGGTTCGGGGTTAGGGTCGTGACAGGATTGGAGTACTCTATACTACCATGATTTTCAACTTTCTTTATTTTCTTTCTTTTTCATCATTTTAATGTTTTTTTTTCATTTATTTTGAAATTATTTTTTAGAGAATGAGTAAATGCGGGAAAGAATTTGAAGAAGACTTTCCTTTTGGAGTTATTGCTGCAGAGCTGTTTCTAGCTCCCGCGAGGCTTCCTTTTCTTTTTCTTCTTTTTTTGGGTTGTGCCTGCTTCTTGCAAGGTTGCTTTTGGGTTGCACCTGTTTCCTGTTTATGAGTAAATCCGGGAAAGAATTTGACGAAGACTTCCCTTTTGGAGTTGTTGCTGCTGTAGAGCTGTTTCTAGCTCCCACGCGGTTTCTTCTTCTTTTTATCTTTTAATTTCTTTCTTTTTTTTGGTTGCGCCTGCTGCTTGAAAAGTTTCTCTTGGGTTGCACATGTTTCTTGTTTTTCAAACAAAGAACAATTGTTAGTTTGAAACGGTGGTTGGTTTTGCGATCTAAAATGTTTCAGTCCCTTGATCTTGGTCGGCTTCTTTGATGATAATTTCACTTGCAACTGGTTGTTTCCTGAATGCCGATTGCATTCCTGGCCCTGGAGAAACTTTGGCTTTTCCTAAATTTTACCATGACAGTTGGTCGCGTGTGACTTAACCTTTTTCAACTTTATTATGCCTGTGTGGGCATTCAACTTCTTTCTTCCAATTTTTTAAGCTTCAGAGCATTGGGGAACTTTTGGCTTTTCAAACTTTGCAAGATGGTTAGTCGCGTGGGACCTAACCTTTTCATCTTAATTTTCCCCTTGTAAGCACTTCGATTTGATTTCCTCCTTACAAGAGTTTTTGATTTTGAAGCATCGGCCACCATGGCCAGTCGTGGTCGACTTGATGCCCCTGCCGAGGCTGGGTGCCCTTTTTTTACATATTAGCTTGTATCAAAGGAGAGCCCTGTAAATTATTCTTACCTTCCCTTCTTTGCCTTAGTTTGGGAACCGAGTTAGACCGAAAGGGATTCAAAGAAATACAAACAATGGAATGGACAATTAATTTAGACGAGAGGTATCCTTTTCGAGGAAAGGAAAGAAGGACTTATCTGGAGTACCTACGAACTTCAATGAACATGACATGCCTTTTGGACTGGATGCCTGATCTGTGTAAATCGTCCGACTTTAAGAAATTCATCACAACTTTTGCCTCGAAACCAAGAAACGTTTCCCAGGATTGTCAATACCGATGGCTGTGACGATCCTCTTGCTGATCTCTCTCATTTCTCTTCTCCCCATCGCCTTATAGTGCCCTTTTGCGGGTTTTCACTAACAAGACACTCTCATTTTCATTTTCTCTGCTCGTCATCGCCCTATGGTGCCCGTGAGGGTTTTCACCAATAAGACTCTCATTTTATTTCTCATTTTGGTTGCATCAAAACCAAGTGACTGTATCCTCTAATTGTGAACTTTCTCGTTGATTGAACGGAAGGACTTGGAAAGGATTTGGGTAAAAAGGATTTGGATTAAATTACAACTTTGGAACCTTTCAAGTGAAACCATCGTCGAAACATTGTAATCTCTACCCTAGTTTCAGCTTTTGGGGGAATGTGTATTTTTATTTTGGTGTGACTGAACCCCAGAGAGAGGCTGCCTACATATCCTTTCGAAATCAAGTCGAACGTAGTTCAAGGAACTTTGTTTTTGGTTTTCTTTTGCTTTTTCTTTCTCTTTCTTTCTTTTATTTTTTTCTTCTTCTCTTTTTTTTTTTTCCTTTGCTTTTTTTTTTTTCTCTTTCTTGTTTTTTTTTTCAATAACTCCTTTAGGTTCTAAAGAGGGTAATTAAAGAAAGGTAACCGACTCAAAGGGTTAGCAAAAAAGGTTAATGGTGTTTGCGTAGCGAGAATAAAAGCCTTCGTCATCCCAATCACAGAATATTAATGCTACATAAAGGGTAAAAAATAGTACCTTTTGACTGCATCCGCGTTGACTGTTGTTTCAGGGACATTTCCTTCGATGCTTCCCAGGTACAACGCTCTCTTTTTGCAGTACTCTCGGTACAATGTATGGAATTTTCCAATTTGGAGCATTTTTACCTTTAGCTACTTCATGAGGTGGGAGGATACGTCTCAGAATGAGTTGTTCTATTTCAAACTTCCTGGGCCGCACTTTCTTGTTGTTGACACGGGCCATTCATTGTTGGTACAACTGCCCGTGGCAAACTGCGGCCAATCTTTTCTCATCAATCAGTGACAATTGTTCTAATCGGCTCTTTACCCAATCTTTGTCCTCAATCTCGACTTCAACAATGATACAGAGAGAGGAAATCTCAACTTTGTTCCAATTATTTATTTATTTTCTTACAAGCATTGTCTTCAAAGCATTCTGTTTCTTGATACATTATTTCGGGGTCCAACAGAGTTTTAGGATCTGGAACCGAGCAAAATAGAGCAAATTCGGTTGAGGCCCGGCAGATGAGGGAAAGGAGAGAGAAGAAGCATGAAGTTCGCAAGCATGCCATGTTATTAAAATCTGCATTAACATCTCTGAAAAAAGAATAAGAAAGTTGACAAGATTAAGAAAAGAGACATTCCTTAACAGTGAAATATTGATTATATTTATTTGAAACTTTTTTTTTAAGATAGAAGGGTTTACACCAGAAAGCAAAGAAGTGAAGTAAAACATCCGGATTACACCCTGAAATAATCCAAACTCAGAAAAGATAGCAAGACCGTCTACCGAAACTCCCATCTAACAGAGAACTTTTCAGCTTCAGCGCCCGTTTTTAGGTTTCTCTTCTGCTGCGACAATGGCTATGGTGGCTTTCATTGCTGGATCATCAATTCTTCAACTGCCCTTTTTAGGGTCCAACAGTCCGCCGTATCATATCCCACTACACTTGAGTGGCATTCACATCTAGCATCAGCTTGGAGTGAGGGAGACTTGGGGATTGGCCTGTTTGGGGCAACTGACTGCAGCAGACCTAGCCCGATTAGCTTTTGAAACAAACTTGAATATGATTCACCAATAGGGGTGAACTGATTCCTTCTGAGGGGCTCTCTTGGGTGAGGATTCTATTAGGGAACATTTGGTTGGGGATTATATGGAGCTTGGTAGGGACGGGCATTTCTGGGAGGTGGAGCTTGGTTTTGTGTATAATGTTGTGGCCGCATGTAAGGTTGCGCTTTCATCACCCCATAGGGAGGCGGTGCCACGACATAAGCAGCATCTTGATGGGGATAATAGTGTTGTGGAACCTTAGGAAGCATATATGAGTGGTTGAATGACCTGCGGGCACCCCTCGAGCTCGAAGCCATCATGGCTTCCTCTTCTCTCCTGTTTCTGTTCATCAAACCCCCCGAACCATTCTGTACGGTCTGTGATGTGGCCATAAAGGCAGCATGACTCAAGATTTTGGCCCGTTTTTAAACCATTTTCGACCCTCTCCCAAATTTTGATAGCCTCGGCGAACAGATTACCCATAGCGGGCATCGCGTTTTAGAAGTAGTCCGCCTCTTGGGCCTGTTGGAAGACCGTAGCATTTATGCTTCACTCATTCGAGGCTTTACCCTGGCGGCCTGCTCGTGCCATTTGACAGTGGTTTCACGAAAACTTTTCACGGTTCTCTTTTTAGATTTCTTTCACTCTTGCTTTTTTTTTTCTCGCTCTTTGTTTTTCTTTGTTATATTTGTCACTCCTTTCTTTCTTTTTCTTTCTTCTCTTTTCTTTCCTCTCAGTTTTTTTAATGACTATGATCAAATCCGATGGGGATTTCCTACGTATCATGACGCCGCATGAATCAAATCATTACGTAGTTAAGGAAGATTAGAAATGAACTAAATAAACTAAATTTTTTTTGTTTACTTTTTTTAAAAATCGGACCATGAAAGCTTCTAAAAACAAAATATTTGGATTTTGATTTGTTTATTTTTTTTTTGAAATTGTTTTTTGAAAAGAAAGACTTCTAAAGAAAGAAAATATTATTGGTTTTAAATTTTTTTTATTTGGGGATTTTATAAGGAAAGACTCATAAAGAAAGAATTAAAGGAAAATATTTTTGGATTTTTAAAAATTGGAGGCCGGAACTGATGGTTTGCCTACGTATCATACATCCACTGAGAATCACACCCACGTAGTGCAGTCAGAAGAGGAAAATATTTCAAAATATCAGTCTATTTTTCAACATCTTTTGAGTAAAATTTAGACACAGTTTGATTTTTTAACACAGGAATTTTATGAGAACCGGGTGAACTTCACTTTTTTATTTTTCTCTCTCTTTATTTTTTCATTTCTTTCTCTATTGTAGAAGCCGGTCAGCATGCAAGTCGAACAAACAAATACACAAGTAGCACGTAAGATGCATCAGGATGGTCTTTTAATTTGGGTACATATGTCCTAGACGGACAACCCCTGTGTTGAGTCCCCAAAGTCAAATGCACGTGATGCAGACAAACGTTCCTACTAGGGATCAGGCATGAGGCTATGTTATTCACGGTTTGAATCCTGAGGTGTGTTGTTCTAGACCTAGCTTACCCGAGCGGACAACTCGAGCCGGGGGGGAGGGGGGCAACGTACCGAGAACCAAAAGGCCTTCCGGCTTTGTAACCGATCCGATCCTCGTTCTTAAATTAGGGATATGGCACTCTAACAGAAAAGAAGCCACGCCAGCGTACGCCTCCTAGAAGATTTAGAAGACTCAAAGAGAAGCAAGGTGTCGTAACAGTTTTATATACAGTTCAAACAATATCAAAGCGGTAAAAAGCGGCAATTAGCACATTTGGCCCAAATATGTAATATCAGACAACCACAAGGAAGCCAATCATAACAGTCATCTAAGCTCGAATTCTGAACCCTGAACCAAAAGTTCTGGGTTCGTGCCCTTAGCAGAGTCGCCAGAGCTGTCACACCTCCTTTTTCCCGAGAGATAGGAGAGTTTTACCAATTAAAGTGACATTATTCAAAATGGGATTATTTATTTTAATTAGAGTCGCCATTTGGAGTAAATATTATGGTGTCTCAAGTCACCGATTTATTATAAATCCCAAATCGAGGAAATTTGACTCTGTTTTAAAGTCTGCGAAACCAGAAGATCGGGTAAGGAATTCTATTAACCCGAAAGAAGGTGTTAGGCCCTCTCGAGTTCCGTGGTTTTAGCAGCGTCGCTCCACTATTAATAATTGGTCTAATTATCTGATCTAATACATATTTGAAACCTATTGAGCATTTTTTACTTCTAAATGCTTTTAATATAATTTTAATTGTTTATTTAACTGCTTTTAGTGTTTATGGCGTTTATTTGAATAAGTCGCGATGTCGCACACTTATGTTTTAGTATACTTTTTGAATCGCGTCACGTGAAACGCACCCGCAATTTACAACATGTTTATTATTATTATTTGAAGTTATGATCGAGTCGCATGAAATGCACACCCCGAATTGGGGAATTATGTATCACAACTACACGCCTAAAGCGAACTACGATATTTATGAATTATTTCTTCCTATGTTTGGGATGATGCGTGAGGGTCAAGAGCTTATGGGATTTCATTCGTTGGGTTCATATGATTTCATAATGCCAAAGGTCTGCTTCACTAAAAATATAGAACAGCCGGGGGAAAGAAGCTTGGGGATTAACTGCATTTGCATAAAAGAATCTCTGCTTCAGTTAATCAAATTGATGTGAATTTTTAAAAAGGAAATTATTACAAGTTGAAATTTGTTTAAACACTCAAATTGGACTTCTAGCAAATTGCATGTACATATAAAAATGAGATTCATGTTATAGCTTAAAATGTCTTCTGCCTTATAAGAGAAGAACAGGCTACAGGCTCATTGAGTGAGCCCAAAACCGGACTTGACCAGGGGTTTCATCTATTATTGAAATAAAAATATAGTAATTTAAGCATAATCCCAAAATGAATATATATGGTTCAAATTCTAATTACAACACCAATCTCTCATAACTAGATTTGTCACTCAAATATTTTAGTAATAGCTATTGTAGCAAATATGGCCAGTGAATTTCACTTCAACTCATGCCAACTTCTATAGCTAGTCATTGAAATCTGAATCTGTTACCTGTATGAAAAGCTATGAAACCAATACACTATGTAATTCTGCAACTTGGAGTGCTGTATTGACTTCTTCAGAGATGACTCCGACCAACTGGTGGTCAAATCCATCCATCCGCCACATCTTAATGCCATTTTAAGCACAAATAATTAGTTAAACAATAACAGGCTATAGAAGATAATGAACTGATTAATGTTGCACTTTAGCAAATTAAATTAGTTTCAACAGACGCAAAATAATGATCAACGAAGGATGAACACTAAACAGGCTAAAACAAACTGGATATATAAAGCCAAATATAAACAACACAAAACCAAGTAAAACATTCAACCCATACCAGTAAAGCAAACATCCACACATCTATAAAGAATCAGTATTGAACAAACAGACTAAACATATGATCAAGTATGTAAAACATCCAATTTGCAATTATCTATTCAAGTAGATGACTACAAAAATCTAAACAAAAACGTACCTAAATGCAGGAAATCAACTAGATAAGACAAGCAAGGATCTGAAACTAGATGTTGAGATTCAGAAGTCTAGCAAAGAAAACACATAGCAATAGATTTTCTTCAGCAACTTGACACAGCCTTGAGGAAACCAACAGTTGAATAACAGATCAAACAGAGAGTAACTTATGAAAAACTTTTTGAAATTTTTAGAGAGTTCCTTTTGAGAAATCAGTGCAAAAATAAGAGAGGATTCTAAATTCTTTTTTTAGAGAATTCAAGTGTATATCCATGAGTGTATTTGAGAGGAATGCTGAGTGAATAGATTGTGTGTATAAGGAAATACCATACCCCTTATATAAAATGTAGGAAGTGTGAGCTTATGAGAGAAAAATGAGAGAGCCTGTGGAAGATTCTGTCAGCGTGAATCAATGGAAAAATGAGAGAGGGGAGGGAATATCTATAACTGAACAGGCCAGCTACCTATTACTGTAAATTGTTTATCCTTATCCCCCCCTTTTTCTTTTATTTTTTGACTCATAAATCCCCTGACATCCGATCCCTTTTCAAAAGCACCCCCTTTCTATTCCCCTATCCTCTTGACTTACTATTACTTCTTTCTTGTACCCTAACAGCTTTAAATTCGGCCAATACCAATGGTCCTGCCTGTCAAGCAAGGGAGGCTCAAACCAAACACGGCACATGATTATAATCTAGCCATCACCATGCTTAACAAACAACAAGATTATTTAATCGAGCAAACTTATAAGTAATTGCAATTAAAGCCTAACAAAAATATGCGATTAATTAAATTTAATAGATAAATACCAATTAATCCTACTTATTAACCAAAATATGCATTATCAGTGACAACATAGTAATTGGAAAAAATCACAGAAAAAAAAAGAGATGTATACCAGTTCTAATCTATGGTTGGCTAATGACACTCGACCATTTTCGGCCGTCAAAGGCCATTGTGATATGAACACTGACCATGATGCAATTCTAGCCAGTATTACATGCCACAATGTCTCTTGCACGCCGGAACAGAGGCAGAAGAAACAAAACCCAACGATTTCAACCTAAGAGGGTGGAAGAAATCGCAACTCGACCCATAAATCTACTAACCAAGGAATCTTACGAGTTTTTTGCCTAAACTAACTACAGGATATGCATGAGGGAGTAATGAGGAGTGTGGGGGTAATGATTTGGTGGTGCTTGGAGATTTGGCCGCGGGTCAGTGGGGTTTGGGGATTCTAAGGCGGCTTGGGTTTGAGAAAGGGTGATGGGGATGAGTTTGTGAGGGGTTCCTAAAGGTTTGGGG
>MCJB01038523.1:58651-94275 GCA_002018475.1 Nicotiana obtusifolia
ACTTTTGCAACAAGGCTTTCAACACTTTACTTTGCAAGTATAGTGTTACTCACAAGGTCACGACTTCCTATAACCCACAACTAGTGGTCAAGTGCAAGTCTCCAACCGAAAAATAAAGAGTATCTTGTCTAAAATGGTGAATGCAAATCGGACTGATTAGTCCAAGAAGTTCGATGATGCGTTATGGGCATATAGCACAGCTTACAAAACACCTATCATAATGTCCCCATACCGATTAGTATTCGGGAAGGTTGTCATCTTCCAGTGGAACTAGAGCACAAGGCAATGTGGGCCTTGAAGAAATTGAATCTTGATTGAGATGTAGCCACTAACTTGTAGGTTGCACAGTTGATGAATTGGATGAGTTCTGGTACCATGCTTATGAGAGTTCGTCCTTGTACATAGAAAAGATGAAATATCTTCATGAAAAGTACATTTGGAACAAAGATTTCAAAGCCGGTGATCTACTGTTGTTGCTTAACTCAAGGTTAAGGATGTTTCCCATGAAGCTTAAGTCCAAGTGGAGTGGTCCATTTGAAATTTTTGGTGTCACACCCTTTGGTACATTAGATTTGAAGAACAAGAACAATGAAATATTTTGAGTCAATGGTTAACAGGTGAAGCACTACTTGGGAAAAGTTGGAGAGAGCCATGTGGTGGCGGTTATTTACTTCACTTCAGGATGCTATGACATTGCGTCGTACCACGATGTTAAATAAGGCACTTCTTGGGAGGCAACCCGAGTTATTTTCCTTTTTCTCTTTTTGTAGTTAGATGTTATTTGTTGTTTTTAACTTGATTTGAAGTATGCTACAAGAAAGAGTGTTAGATGAAAAATGGTAGACAAGGATGTGTCGTCAAGACAAGAGTGCGGACCACACTTTTTCTTTGTGCGGCCGCAGAAAAATAATGCCATCGCAGAAGCCTTTGTGCGGCCGAAGAATTCCTCTATGGACCACACTTACTGGAGCAAACTTAGATGCTAAATGACAAGGTCTCTGAACTTTTCATCTGTCAGTGTGGGAAAAATATGCGTACCTCTGGAGAATTGTATGGTCGCACTTTTAGTTGTGCGGACCACGCAAGAGTGACTGTCCACTGAAGGCCAGGTAGCAGAGTGTGGCTTGCACTTGAAATTGTGCGGCCACACTTGTCTCTTTACCCCTCCATTTTCTCCGAGTATTAATATAACTTAAGGCCTCATTTTATAGTTTTCACACTCTTGAAATATTACTGTTGCTCTGAGAGTTTACCTGAGGATCTAGCACTTTCAAACACATACCACCATTTGCACCCAATTTGGATCTTTGCACATTTACTCCATCTGGTATTCTGTATTTCATTTTAATTTTTGAATTTATTTTTCCTTTTTAGCTTCTTTTTAGGCCATCTGTTATTATATTACATCACTATATCCATGTGGGGTAATTTTTGTCACGACCCCAAGATCAAACTAGTCGTGATGACACCTAACCCAACCCGCTAGGTAAGCCAATTAGCAAGAATCCTAATCAAATGAGATCTACTGAGATAAATAATGATAATATAACTGAATTTTTATATAAGGAATGCCCAAGGACTTGTAGTACAAATCATGAGCTTCTAAAATTTAGAGTGAACAAAGCTAGTATGAAATAAATACATCATCTGTTTGATATGTACATAAATAGATTTTTATAAATCTAAAGCTACCATGAACGTAAGGCAGCTACAACCGAAACGCAGGTTCATCTTCAAAACCAGCTCCCGCCACACACAGCAATATCAGCTCCAAAATCTGCATGCAAGGTGCAGAAGCATTGTGTGAGTTCAACCGACCCTAGGTACTCAATAAGTAATAAACCAAACCTTAGGTTGAAAGTAGTGACGAGTCTAGACAACAGTCAAAGTCCAACACCAATCGCCAATAACAACTTACAACTATATAATAAAAGTTGTACAAGAAACAACTCAAAGATATGATGCTCAGCTCATACATAGTTATGGAAAAATAGGCATGCTTTCAAGTATAACAGTGAAACCTAAATCTTTCACCGAAATACCAAAATATGAGTATGTCAGAAATCTGTGATTTTTCCCAAAAACTTTCAACAACAGATAAGATGTTTCAATCTCATATAGTATGAGGAAAGTACATCTCTATGCATATATGTCAATGTGCATATGAAGTCATAAATGTCAAGAAATCGTGTAACATGAGGAAATGCATCTCTATGCCTGTATGTCAAGTATACATGTCAATTGCAATGCATCACAATTATGAACACATGTACTCACACTCTCAGAGTACTCAATATCACTGTCTCACACTCCAACTCATCACGCTCAATCACTCAGCACACTCAGTCACTCAGTACCGTAAGGTACCTGCTGTGGCACGCAGCACGATGCCATCATGAATCAATAAATACTTTGCTCACTGCTAGTATGTCAGACTCCAGAGGGGCGGATCCCGCCCAAGCACCAATATAAGCTATCATGGCCTGTTGCGGCATGCAGCCCGATCCCATCAATAATATATGTAAAGCCCATAGGGCCTGCTGCGGCGTGCAGCCCAATCCCCTCAATATCACTCACAATCCTACACTCAGGCCCCTACTCAGTCATCAATCTCTCTAGTCCCTCAGGCTCACAAATCACATGCCAATTAGCCCAACAATAATAACATGATGTGAGAACAAATAATAACAGAGAATGAGGTATGATATGCAAATGAATGAATATGACTGAGTATGTAAATGCGATTTAAGCAAATAACTCAACAGTAGAAATGACCTCAGTGGGTCCCAACAGGATAAGCATATAGCCTAAACATGGTTTCTAACATGGATCACAAATCAATTACGCTAGCACATAAAAATAGCATGGATACAAATAAGATTAGGTAACTACACAGTACCACAGATTAAACCAAGTCATAATACACCTGGTGTATGCCCACACACCCGTCACCTAGCATGTGCATCACCTCAACACCAACACACATAACACATATATTCAGGGGTTCATTCCCTCAGCACCAAGTTTAGAAGTGTTATTTACCTCGAACAAGCCAAATTCAATACCGAGCAAGCCAAACAATTACTCCAAAACTGCCATCGCGTGCGTACCGACCTCCGGACGGCTAAACTAACCAAAAGTAACTCAAGAACATCAAATAATTCCAAAGGAAACAAACCCAATCGATAAAGGTTGAATCTTTAATCAAAAGTCCAAAGTCAACTAAAAAGTCAAACCCAGGCTCGCACCTTGGAATCTGACAAAACTCACAAAATCTGATAACCAATTCAATTACGAGTCCAACCATACTAGTTTCACTCAATCTAACTCCAAATCGATGTTCAAAACTCAAAAGTTCGCTTTAGGAAATTTTAGACAAAAACCTCCAAATTTCACTTTAGAATCATCAATCATGAAATATAACCAAAACCGAGTATGGAACACTTACCCCAATCCATGTGGTGAAAATCGCCTCCACAATCACCCAAATCCGAGCTCCTCAACTCAAAATATGACCAGATGAACAAACCCTCGATATTATATATTTCTACCAGAGTTCTGCCCCGTTTCTCTTCCCAAACAATCATGAAACTAACTTTTGATCCTCCAATAGATTCCTCATGCAATTCCAGTCAAGTAAGGCTTTTGAATCACTCGATTTGACCTTATAAAGAACGAGATATGTTTTTTTCAATAATTAAAAATAGTGCAGATTTTTAAATACGAATTTAATGGCAATTTCATAATTAATCTGGAAAAAATCACCATCCGGACCTAACGGAACCATCAAAACTCCGATTCGAGGTCAAATACTCAGAAGTCAAACTTTACCAACTCTTCCAACATAAAGCTTCCTAGTTGAGAATCTTTCTCCCAAATCAATACCGATTAACCTGAAAATCAAAACTGACGATTCACATGGGTCATAATTCATCATACGAAGCTACTTAATACTTCAAATAGCTGAACGGAGTGCAATTGCTCAAAACGACCGGTCGGGTCGTTATAGTTTTGTATTGGGTAATTGATAAAGCATGCAAGAATGGGTTGGGTTAACTGATTCCTATGTCTATACCATGATGCCAAGTAGATTGGAACAAGTTTTTGCATAACCCAGATAAAAGTGGAACTGTCCCATTTTTGAGTTTGTAATTGTGCGGACCATACTTAAAATTGTGCGGTCCGCAATCTTCTAATGTTAGCAGCTAGTGTGGATGATGTTTCTGCAACTGCACTTTAATTGTGCAGATCATAGTCTGGAGAGGTTGCATTGTAGTCTGCACTATCTATTAGAGCCATGCCCTCTGAGCTTTAAAAAAGTATGGACCACACATATAATTGTGTGGGCCGCAGAGGAATTCCGCAGCCGCACATGCCCTTCGCATTGTCTTTTAGAGTAGGAGAACCTGAGACCTTGCACAACTATGCAGAAGTGCGGCCGCACTTGGAATTGTGTGGTCTGCACTTCCTCTCTTCGGGCCAAACTTCAAATTGTGCGGACCGCAATTCCCCCATTTCTGCAGCATATTTGTCCAATTGTAATCCTACCACTTCTATGTTGTTCTCACTCACTTACATGAGTCTTAACTATGTTGAATCATGAATTTTAACTAACAATTCTCTTTGTGCTTATACGGACAATGGTACGATCATGAGGTCGAGGTGAATCTACCAAAGGAAGAGGAGAAGCGTCAAGGTGTTAAGGTAGAGGTACCTTGCCCCCATGTATGCAGAAAACTATATCCAAGAAAGAAACAATAGGCTGAGGGAGACGTAGACCTCTCCGAGTCTAGCTCATATGCCCCGTCTAGGGAAGCCTCTGAGGGAAACTCTGTATAAATTTTGGAGGAGCACACTGAGGAGCAATCCAGGCCACACAGAGGCAGTCTGAGCCTCTAGATATGCCTTTTAGATCGCACAACACTTCCCAGGGTTCAGAGAGTGCCGGTCAGGGTCCAATGCAGCTGCCGAGGGCATATACTCTGACGATGCCCCGGATGATGGGAGGGGGTAAAGGTGCACAGGAAGGTTTGGCTAGGTCTAAGAAGAAGGAGATCTGGGAAGATAGATTTGTGAGCCGTCGGGCTTTTTCTGACTTCCGGATGTGGTGACCAGTTAAGTCATTGACTTATGAGCGGCATTTCTTACTCAAAGATCTTGACAAGTACAATCCCGTTGTTCTAGAGCAGTTTACATAAAGGGAAGGGTGGATGCTATTCACAGAAAAGCTAGTGGATGTAAAGGAGCACCTTGTCTGAGAGTTTTATGTCAACACAATGCATATTCTCAAAGGGACAAAGTCACCAAAGTGTGCAACCTAAAGGTAAAATTTGATCAGCATACTCTAAACGCGTTATTGGGGTTTGATGATGTGGAGCCTAAAGAGTACTTAGAGAAGTTGGCTCTGAAAGAAGAGGCCAAGCAGTGGCTTGCAGAGATTCTAGCACCGAGATCCACTCCTCCTTGAATTGTTACTGGGGTGCCTGTCCTCCGGTACACTCTAAGTTTCAAAGCCAAGGGTGGCAAACATTTGTATGCAGTAGGCTTGACCCGTGCGTGAGTGAGAACAACCTGCCTATTCCTCGAGTTGTTCTGGTGGCGTCTATTATGGTGGGGTACCCGATCAATATGGGTGCCCTAGTGTCGACCAACATGTCCCTTGTGGCACAGCGGAGTAACACTTCTTACCGCTATCCCAGCACTATTACTGAGTATCTGACAGATGCCAAGGAAGAGCCCGGGTCATTTGACACCAAGGTCAAGCCGATAGGGCTGCTTGATTGGTACAAGCTGCGGGATCTGAGAAACCTAAAGAAGAGTGCTCTGCCTTCTACTATTGCTGGATAGTCTAATAAGCCGATAGTGTTAGTTTTTGTTCCATCTGATATTCCATCCACATCAGCTAAGCCTTCTACCAATGTAGCAGCTACTATGCTCGAGCCACCATCTTCAACTCCTCTTATAGCTCCTTCCACAACTCCTACTGCAGTTCCTACTCTAGCCCCGAGGCTGGTGCCCATACCTACATGCCCACTATCTACTTTGCGAGTCTCGACATCTAGATGCAGGCAGCTACCTCAAAGCTATCTGAGATTTCCAGTGCTGTTGCAGGGTAGACATCTACATAGGCACCCCAGGATCCCTCTAACATTGATGAGAATCTGAGCAAAATCTTGGAAAACCAGAAGGTGATTATGGATACATTGGTACAGCATGGTGCTATTATTTAGAGGTTGACCAAGCAGGTGAAGATGATGAGGAAGTCCCAAGCCAGTAAGAAGTCAGTTGATAAGCTTCGGACTGAAGTGACTCGGCTAGTTACAACCGGATATTTGCCATTCGACATGCTGCTTGACCCATCCCAGCCCCACCCAGCTCCATCTACACAGGATGCTCCCCCTGCTCCGATTGAGGAGTAGTGCCTTGCCGCCGACACTGCTGACACAGTGCATGGGATATTCGCTTCTCTAGCCACTCCCAGACATGATGATGATATTTAGTTGGCTGAGCCAACTGGGACTGATGCTGCTGGGGACACAGTGATGATTGAGGACACTCAGCGAGCTTCTTTTCCTTCTCTGCTTTTACTCTTATTTCTTTAAGCATTGGGAACGATGCCTCTTTTTATTAAGGAGGGGGGTAGTATTAATTTGATGATTCTGTTTTATTTTTATTGTATCTATCTTTTGTAGTTGTTACTTTCATTAGCTTCTTTATTTGTCTACCTTTGATTTTGTTTATGTTAGTAGTTTTTTATGGTAGTAGCTTTTATGTTTTTCTTAGTAGTATGGAATAAGAATTTGGTTTTTTTAATTCCACGGTTCTTTCCAAAGGTGGTCTTTTGTGTGAACTGGGTGACTCTTCCTGAGGATGGATGGTGTGACAACTTTCTTAAGGGAATGAGTCCGTTTTGTGTTTATGTAATAATAGTAGTAAGTAGTAATGAATAAAAGCCCTAATTAAGTCATTCTCTAAAAAGAGTTATTCATGCTTCAGTTGGCACCAATTCACTTAACTGCATGCTTATGGTTTGAAACAAAGCTTTTGGAAGAAAATAGCTCTAGTTAGTGACTTTGAGGTTCTTGAGTTGACTTTGATAATTATTAAGTGGTTGATTGGACCACAGTGATCTTTAACTTGATTGTGGTCGTTGTAGGCTTTAGACTATATCCTCTTTTACGGTCTAGTTGCATTAGAGGTGAGGTGATTTTTGTTGTTAGTCCAAGTACTTGAGATTTTTATTGCCACCCCAAGTTTGTTATCCTTAGTCAACCCCGTTGAGCTTTTAGCCTTTCTTTGTTGGTAACCATGCTATAAGCCTTTACCGTTTTATTTATAATTCTCTCTTGGCACCCGACCTTCCTTAACACTCTTATGTAATAAGTGGCTTAAGGCATATGTTTGGGGGGAATGTTGAGAAATTTCAAAGAGGTCTCAAGGCACCGAAAAGAGAGAAAAGAAATGATCTTCATGAAAAGATAAGGCAAGAAAAGAATGTACAAAAAGAAAATGCCAAAAAAAAAGGGAGATTGATGAACTCAAAAAGAAGCAACTATCTCTAGTATGAGCATCAAGGGAGAAAAAGAACGAAATGAACAATAAAGAGTGATGACAAGTCTCGCTAGCTCCCAAGAAAAAAAACAATGCCTCTAAGGGTTTGGTAAATATGAGCCAAGAAATGAAAAAAAATAGAGTGCTTAAGGAAGGGTCTAACTACTCATCCCATATGGTATCCTACCCCAATCCAAAAGTCTTCTTACAACCCAAACAAAGTCCTACTTGATTTTGAAACGAGTGAGCTTACATTAGTTGAGATCTACATGAGAGGCAAGCCTATGGTACTTGAAGCTTTACCTGTGACATTCCTTTGTGAGAGAAGAGTGAATCCTTTATTGCTCTAGAAATTGAGTGTTAACTCTTGAAGTGAGCATGACAAATGGAAGGTAGAGGAGGAAGAGTTTGGAGTCCACCATGATTTACATGATATAACAAGAGTCCTTGATGAGTGAAGTCAACTATTGAAGCTCAAATGTCACGCTAAAGTTATATGCACGTAACATATGTTTTGTCACCTTGTTGAAAATGCATGAGTATTGTGGGTAATTGTTGGTCCCAACTGAGTATGGGTGAATTAAAATTGACTCTTTGAAATGACCTTTCACTTAAAGGAGGTGGGAACTAATCTATTTGCTTGAGGACAAGCAAAGACTTAACCTTGGGGGAGTTGATAAGTGTGGATTTTAACCACTTGTTAGTACCTTCTTGCTTTAACTTTAGTCCGAAAGTAGTGATTTTTGTTTTCAAATCTAATGCAATTGTGTGAATTACATGCATTTTGGAGGATTAGATATTAATGAAGAAAATCTAACTCAAAAACGGCTGCAGATGACTATCAGTCCGCAGAAAGGAATTGTGGCTGCAGAAGAAGCCCTAAAGTCTCAGAGGAGATTTGTTAAAGCGCGGCCTACACACCAAATTGTGCGGCTGCAAAAGCTGGTCGCACTAACAAGGTTTGAAAAGTGCAGAGAAGGTGCAAGAAGATAAAGTGTGAAGCCTGTTGAAAGGGTGGTCCGCAATCTAAATATGCGGCCGCAGAAGCTGAAGTGCAGCCACAGATGGAATTATGCGATCGTAACTTTCCTCCTCATGTAATAGTAGAAGAAAAAGTGCGGTCCGCACATGAAATTGTGCGGTTGTAGAACCTCCCCAAGTGCATTTTTGTCAACAAATGTTTAGGCGTTTTAAATAAACATAAAATATTTTTTATGGCAAGTGTTGAACTCCTAGCAGCTGTAGCGGTTATATTTTACCCTTTTGGGAAAGCAGTGATCAAAATTGGAGGAGACCCATTACTTTTATCAATTAATTGTAGTTTATGGCTTTAATTACTTCTTCTACTTTATTTTCTATGCTTTCTAGCATGAGCAGCTAGATTTTAACTAGGGTTGTGACCCAATCCTAGTGTGTAAACCTTATGGGTTGTTAATTCTAATGCTTGTTTATGATTTAGTGTTTGTTATTTAGCTTTCTTTATGCATTAGAATTGATGGTTGCAAATATTGACTCATGACTATTTGACTTTGTTCTTACTTTAAAAAAAGGAACTTAGCCTAGGAAAATTTGGCTAACAAGAAAATGAGCTAGTTAAGGTTTTGGCTAGTTTGATTGAAGGGTTTGAACTAGAGATAGGGAAAACCCGACTTGGACTAATATCAATTACTTGGATTGCAACCCAATTGGACTTGAGAAAGCTAATTTGGGAATAACTAATCTATAACTGAGAGGTATTGACTGGGTAATTGAGAATTGAGAGTCATATTATACCCCGATCTATCGAACAATTATTAACTTAGTATACCATTAGGTTTGTACCAAGGTGAAGGTTACACCCCTAGGCTTTTCCTCAAATTGATCAAAAAATAAAAAACAATCTACTTTTTCTCTAGTTGCTATTACTTAGTTTAATTCCTTAGTGTTAAAATTGGATATCAATCACTTTTTGTTTGGAAGTATAATTTAGTTATTTCACGTTTACCTCAACACTCTTTATAAACTCCCTAAGGAATTCGACCCCAACTCTAGTTGGGTATTATAATTGCAACGATTGTTTCCCTCTTAATATTGAGTGTGGACTTTGACGTGATCAAAAAGCATAATAATGGACTGGGCCACCCCCTCTAGGACGCCTCTACCCACCTGTCCCTTATCTCTAGTTGGCTATGTAGGGATAGTAGCAACTGAGGCAGAACCCATAGCCTTAGTACCATGCTATGGTACACCCCCCACCTTCCGAAGTTTGGGGCAATCCCTCACCATATGCCAGGTATCCCCATACTCAAAGCAACCTTTCTTCTGACGTGGCTATAGAAGATGTCCGGAAGGATTACTCCGGGACCCATGGATGTCTGAAGCACCATGTGAAACCTGAAGTGCATACTGAACTGGCTGACCCACAAAACCTCTACCATGACGCGTCCTGGCTCCAAAAATAGGGATCGCTAGATATTCCCAGTCCACGAGGCTTCTTAGCCTCCTTTACCTTTAATAAGTGTAATCACTCATTAGTACCTTCTTGCTTTAGTTTTTAATCCGAAAGTAGTAATTTTTGTTTTTGAATCTAATGAGAATGTGTGAATTGCAGGTATGCTGGAGGATGTGAACTCAACGAAGAATCTTAACTCAAAAAAGGAGATGTCCCAACTCAAATAGTCAAAGAGGAGAAGTGCAAAGAGTTGGCGCTCTGCAAAATTTACTCTGTGGCTGCAAATGCAGATGAGGACCACAGAGAGTGAAGTGCGGCCGCATACTAACCCTTGAGCTTTGAGGGATTATAACAGAATCGCAATCCGCACACCAAATTTTATAACCACAGAAGTTGTTTGCATTTAAAAGATTGAAATATAAAAAAAGATGCAAATGTTCAAGTCTGAAGCCTCCTTGAAGCGCGGTCTGCAGCCAAATTTTGCGGCCGCAGAACCTCCTGAAGGGCATTTTTGCTAGCGATTTTCAGAGCACTATAAATTGATAACAAACACTTTTAGGGTAAATTTTGGTACTGTAGCCACTAGTAGCGGTTAGACTTAGCCATTTTGGGCAACTTGGGACTATAATTAGAGAAGATCCATTAATTTTACCTTTTAATTTTAGTTTTATGTCTTCAATTATTTCTTCTTTTCTATTTGCTATGTCAATGATTATGAGTAGCCAGATTTTATATAGGGTTGTGACCCAACTAGTGTATAAAACTTATGGGTGTTTAATTAATGCTTGTTGTTTATTAGGTGTATGTTATTTAGCCTTGTTTATACTTAATATCTAGAATTAATGGTTGCAAACATTGATTCATGCCTATTTGACTTAATTCCTACTTGAGAAAGATGAACCTATAGGACAATTTGGCTAACAAGAAATTGAATTAGTTGAAGTTTTGATTAGTATAATTAAAAGATTTGAAATAGAGATAGAGATAATACTACTTAAACTCAGATCATTTGTTTAGATTGATACTTATTGGTCTTGAGAAAGCCAATTTCGTAATCACTTTTTGACAGAGAGTTATTGAGTGGGTGCTTGAGCATTGAGAGTCATAACACACCCCGATCTACCAAACAAGCATAGATTTACTCTACCAATTAGGTTTACACCTAGGTGAAGGTTACATCCTTAGTATTTTCTCTTATTTGATAAAAACTCCAAAAATATTTCACTCACTATTTGCTTACAAGTTAGTTCAATCTCTTAGAAGTCAATTTAGATAAAGAAATTCCCACAGTTGTTTGGATGTTAAATCTAGTTGTTTGAGCTCTTTCATAGGTGTTTACTGTAGCACCAATATAAACTCCCTATGGATTTGACCCTGACTTGCGTTGGGTCTTAAAAATTGCAAAGACCATTTCATATTCATTAATTAGGTGTGAATTGAACGTGAACAATTTTTGGCGTCGTTGCCGGTGAGTTTTACAGTGTTAGATATATACTTGAGTTTGTTTCTTAAAATATATTCTTTTACTTTCATGATTCTAATTTGTTGAAGTGATTGTACGTTCCAAATGGCGAATAACGAACTTGGAAACTTGCCATTGGGAGAGGTGGTTGGTAAAGAGGAGCAACTTGATGAAATGCCTCAAGCTACACAACAAAAACGCCGAGGCCGTGGTCAACAATAAAATGTGCCTCTACCTCCCCCACCTCCACCACAACCAGAACCACAAGCAGTGCAACATTGGATTTTTCCAAATGAAGGTTATGCAAGTGTCATAGTCCCCCCTCACATTAAAGCGAAAAACTTTAAAATTACCAATATGATGCTCACCTTGCTCGAGCAATGGGGTTATTTCACGGCGGTGCCGAGTCAAAATGCCTACAAGCATTTGAAGGGTTCTGTAGATACGTGTTGGGGAAGAAAAAAAACAAATGTTTCGGAAGATGCTTAGCGACTAAGGCTTTTTCCCTTCTCACTAAGAGGTAGGGATTTGGATTGGTTGGAACACTTGCCTAATCATTCTATCCATACTTGGGATGAATTGACGGCGAAGTTTATTTCAAAGTTTTTCTCTTCTGGACACATGGCTACTATACAGGATGAAATATTGGCTTTCAAGAAAGAGCCTAATGAACCTTTGCATGAAATTCGAGAAAGATATCGGACAATGGTGAAGGAGTGCCCGAACATTGATACAACTGACATCATGATCCAATAAATTTTCTATTGTCGTATTAATACTACGAATCAATGTGTGGTCAATCAATTGGCCAGGGGTAATTTTATGACAACACCTTATGCGGAGGCATGTGAGATTCCTGATGAAACAGCCAAAACTTCTTCGGCTTACAATCCCGAACTAATGTTCCCCAAGGTGATCCCAACATAATCCATTTTCATAAAGAGTTGCAAGACCATGATCAAGCTATTACCGAGTTGACCACAATCATAACTCAAATTGCTAAGGCCCAACTTCATCAAACCCAAGCCCCAAAACAAGTTCATGCTATAGAGGGAGTGAATATCTTGGTCGACAAGAAGAGGATTAAAGGTCCACAATTTCAATCCCAAGTGGATAATTATGCACAAGATGATGGTAGTTATGACCAAGATGACTCTTATCAAGAGCAAGAAGAAGAGGTACAATTTGTGAACAATTACCAAGGGCAACAGCATAATTTTCAAGGCTCCAATCAAAATCAATGGTTTTTCTCAAAATAACCAAGTCAATTGAGTTTATAACAATTAAGGGAATTGGAAAAACAACAACAATAACCAAGGGAATTGGAGAGGCAACAATCAAGGAAATTGGGGAAACAACAACAATCATGCAAATCGAGGTTCGGGTTTTCAAAGACCCCCAATGTACAAAAATCAAGCAACCCACCTCCCTATCCTTCCCAAGGTTCAAGTTCTTCAAACAATGAAATGGGTCGTATTGAGAACATGTTCAATCATATGATGGAGAATCTTGCAGATTCGGATGCACAACTTTCCTCACATACCACATCAATCCGTAATCTTGACGTTCAAATGCCAAATCTCTCAAGCTCTTAATACTCATCCTAAGGGTTCATTACAAAGTGACATGGTAGTAAACCCAAAGGGTATAACACGGGACATGCCATAGCGGTTATCACAAGAAGTGAAATAGGCGGGAATGCACCCACCTCAAATGAAAGGCAACTTGTGGATGATGACCCAGTGATCCAAGAGCAGGAAATCCCACGTACTAACATTCAAGAACATGAAGAGGTCCGGATTGATATTGATGATAGTAAGGAGGAGACCTAAGAAGAGGTGAACCCGTCTAGAGAATACATTATTGACAAACCAGAACCGGTAATGCAAAAGGCTAAGGCACCCTTGCCAAAGCCTCCACCTCCTTACACTCAAAGAATTACTAAGAAAAATGGTGAAAATCAATTCAAGAAGTTTATTCAAATGATGAAAGGTCTCTTCATCAATTTTCCATTGGTAGAAGCTTTGGAACAAATGCCTGATTATGCCAAATTTATGAAAGATCTTGTGACCAAAAAGAGGTTGATGAATTTTGAAACTATAAAGGTCACTCATCAAGTGAGTGCCATTTTTCATTTCATGGCTCCTACATTGGAGAATCCTGGTGCTTTCACGATCTCTTGTACTATTGGAAGTGCTGATTTTTCCAAAGCTCTTTATGATCTTTGGGCGAGTATCAATTTGATGCTCTACTCGGTGTTCAAAACTTTGGGGATTGGGAAACAAATACCCAAATGTACAAGGTTGCAAATGGCTAATCGAACTATGAAAAGGCCATTAGGAGTGATTGAGGATGTCTTGGTCCGAGTTGATAAGTTTATCCTTCTGGCGGACTTTGTAATTCTAGATTATGAGGTTGACTACGAAGTGTCTATCATGCTTGGGAGACCTTTCCTTGCTACAGCTAAACCCTATGTGATGTGGAAGTCGGAGAAGGCACTTTCCGGGTTGGTAATAAGCAAGTGGTATTCCATGTGTGCAAGTCTGTTTGTCAACCAAACAGCAATGAAGTGTGTTCTTTTGTGGGCTTGGTGACTGATATCATTATTGATGACCCAAGTGCTACAATTAATGTTTGTCATATGTTGGAAGTCATCTTGCACAACTTTGATGATGATGAGATGGATGATTTCATGGAATGTGTAAAATCTTTGTAAGGAATGGGGTCTTACAACTGTGCACTCCGAAAGTTCTCTTTGGATCTCGAAAATAGGAAGACTCCTTCTACAAAGCCTTCTATTGAAGAGCCACCTACATTTGAGTTAAAACCATTGCCACCTCACCTTTGGTATGAATTTCTTGACCTTTGTTCTACATTACCAGTTATTCTTTACTCTTGTTTGACTAACGTGCAAGTTGATTCCACATTAGCGGTGTTGCAAAGACGAAGAAAGCCATTGGGTGGACCTTGGCAGACATTCAGGGTATAAGCCTCGCGTTTTGCATGCATAATATCAAGTTGGAGGATGGTTCCAAATCATTGAACATCAAAGAATACTCAATAAAGCTATGAAAGAGGTGGTCAAAAGGAGATTATCAATTGGTTTGATGTCGGGGTTGTCTATCACATTTCCGATAGTTCATGGACTTCTCCGATTCAATGTGTCCCAAATGAAGGGGGCATGACTGATGACGTCCAAGATCACTACTAAAAAGTAAATTGACACGATCGCATGCAATATAATTTACCCAACTATGAGTCGGGGTCGAATCCCACAGAGAACAATATGTAGGCGATTAGGCGTGTAAGAGAATTATCATTTCTTATGCTAAGCCAAACACTTAGAAAGGTTTTGAGAAAATATTTATAACTAATTGCGAAAATGTAAACTAACCTAGAAAGTAAGTAAAATGATCAATGGCTACAAGCATGGATGCATTAGGAATTACACTCAAGTAACGATCCAATGTATTTCACGATTTTACAAATATGAGCGAGTTCATGTAAATTAGCCTCGAGTAATAATTCTACATTAGCTTCTTCCAAAAACTAAAAAAACTTCCTAATCGAATTATCCCCAAAACAATTAAGAGATTAAGCACACCCGAATATGGCTACAAGTAGTTAAATCCTATCCCTAGGTGGAATTTATAAAGAAAGGGTTAACGCCTGAAGTTCTTGTTAATTATTCTTTCCCAACCCCAAATTATTTTTCCCAAAAATAATACATAAGCACAACAAGATATTTAATCCATACTTTAAATATGAATATTCCCATAAACAAGATTCAAGTGTTGGAAAAAATACTACACACTAAGATATTCAATAAAAAGCAAGAAAATGAAGAAATGAACATGAATGGGTAAGAAATTCTCAACCAAAAGCTTCAAATCTTTAAGACCCAAGCATGTGTGCAAGAACCCTAGCTCCAAAACTTGTGTTCTCTAGTCAAGAGACTGAAAATAAGCCAAAAGATATGTTTCCAATAAACTAGGTCGTGTATTTGTGGGTTTAGGATAGGGAAAATTTGAATTGCCAAATCTGTCCACAGCTGAAGCCCGTTGGTCGCACCTGCGGAAGAATCCTCGCATGTGTGGTTCCGCAGATGTGGATACTTGTCCGCAGAAGCAATTTTTGTGGAGAATTGCCTACTCCGTAGAAGCGAACATGTCGCTACAGAAGCGGCTTCGCAAATGCAGACCTCAACTGCAGAAGCAGACTCGTGATCGCAGGTGCATTTCCAGTGAAATTTCTTATATTCCGCAGATGCGGCCCTTTTTTTCGCAGACGCGGGTCCGAAGAAGCGGGCATTCTTCCACATATGCGATTTCACTTAAGGCTTTTGCACTTCTTTCCCTCTTTTTCAGGATTCCACTTCATTTAATTTCAATTCTCTTCGAGACTTCATGTACCTAAAAATCTAACAACGCACACCATAAATCACCTCATTTTATAATTAAAGGACACAAAAACTAAAGAAAAGAGACTAGAATAAATGGAAAATCACCAGTCATCAACACCCACAACTTAAAGCTTTTGCTTGTCCTCAAGCAAATCAAAACCAAATACTCAATGAGTAACATTTAAAGCTCAATTAGCATCACTATCATCTTCAAATCATATTCTCCAATTAAGCACAACACTTATGGTTTCTGTTGGTACTAATAATTAGGCTCAAGCATGTGAACTTCAACCAAAACAAGTCCCTCATAAACAATCTCAAGAATTCAATGGTGTCTCAAAATAATCAAGCAACAACAACCAAGCCTCAAGAAGTGACTCAAAAGCACTAGTCTACTACATATGCTCAATTTACTCAATTCGGAATATATCAATGTCACCAAGCCATCATAATTCAATTGCTATCACAAGAATGAACATCCCAAAATCACCATGTTTACATAACACTAGGGACAAATGCACAAGGACACTCACTCTCAACAAAGGATTTCAAGTGTTACAAAATATCATGCCATAAGTTTGCCCTTATTTTAATTCGCCCGCCTATTCAAAAATATTCAGTTGGAGATCCCATAAGGAATTTTTAAGCTTGTAATGTAGGCTTAGGGAAGGGTAGGATTAGCATTTGGGATACAAGTGACTATACCTTGAACACTACTCATATTTGTCTTTTCAATTTTTGCATTTTGCTTCTTTTTAAACCATATAGCCTTTATTGACATCTAGTTACAAAGATAGAACTACTTTAAAGTACCTCTCTAATTTTCTCAAGAGTCCATATTTTTTTTATACAACTATTTTCTTTTGGAGCTTGAGCATCTCATCTGAAGTGAACTCACCGCTAGTGTCAGTTCGCAGCCTTCAACTATTTCTTTGAACTCCACAAACTTATTGAAAACTTTTGACTTGTGCTTCACAAAATAAACCCAAGTGAATATAGTAAAATAATCAATGAAAATTAGCATATAAGAATAGCCTTATAATGAAGGAGTTCTCATCGGCCCCATCAAGTCACTGTGAATAAGTTCTAATGGAGTATTGCACCTTGACAAGGATAGTCAAATGAAAGACGATGTGCCTTTCCATATTGACATCCTTCACAAACCTCTCCTCCACCAAAATTTCTTAAGTTAGTCAATGCTTTTACTAGATTCAATTTTACCATGGTTTTTAACTTATTCATTCTTAGATGTCCAAGTCTAGCATGCCAAAGATGTATGTTATATTACTACTCATCTTATCAATATATTTGATGATCCGATTGGTCATTATAATAGGAGCGGGACTTATTCTTTTTTTCAACGGCAACACTGATTTCTTTTATTCCAGTCGATTTTATTTCAGAATTATATGTTTACCCTTTATTTCTATGTGCAATCCATGTCCTTTTTTCGTAAATTTTTTATGAGAAAATTGACGAATATGTGAAATCGTGTCTTAAAACTCATTTGAGTCGACTACGATCAATATTTTATGTAAATGGATCCAGATCAGTATTTTGATTGTCCCAGTGGGTCCATAACGTGATTTGGGACTTGGGCGTATGCCCGGAATCAAATTCGGAAGTCCCTAGCTTGATCTAACATAATTCGTTGAAAACTAGTAATTTAAAAGTTTAAAGAATTCCTAAGTTTGGCCGTAGGTTTACTTTATTGCTACCGGATTCGGATTTCTGTTCTGGAACTTTGTATAGGTTCGTTTCAGTATTTATAACTCTTCTACAAAATTTTGTGCAAAACTGAGTTGATTTGACATGATTCGGTCATCCAGTTGAAAAATTGAAAGTTCTTAAGTTTCTTTGAAAATTTCAATTGTTTTGGTGTCCGATTCGTAATTCTAGGTATTATCTTGGTGTTTTGGTCGAGTGAGCGAGTTCGTATGATATTTTTTGACTTGTGTGCATATTTGGTTTGGCGCTTCGAGGGCTCGGGTGAGTTTCGAATAGACTATGGATGGTTTTGAACATAGAAAAAATGTTGGTTTTGCCTTCTGCTGGTGTCTGGTGAATCCTTCTTCGCAATCGCGAAAATACTCCCGCGATCGTGAAGAGTAGCTTGGGACTGGGGAGGTTTTCCTTCATCGCGAACTTAATGGCAGGTATACGAATGCGAAGCTTTCAGGGGTTGCCCTTTGTGAACATGGACAACCTCTCACGAACGGGTAGTATTGAAAGACCTGGGAAGGGGGGCATCGATGTTACTCTACGTGAACGCGAGCACTGGCTCGCAAACACGAAGGCCTGGGGGGAGTAGCCTTCGCAAACGCGTGAGGACTTCGTGAACGCGTTTTCCATTCTAGCTGTTGTTCTTCGCGAACACGGCAGGTCCTTCGCGAATGTGAAGAAGACCTGACGCCAGTGATTTAAAATATCCCAAAGCAGGATTTCACCCATTTTCCACCATTGTTTCATTAGAGCTCGGCGTAGAGGCGATTTTGCAGAGAAATTCCGTCACCCTTTCATAGGTTAGTATTCTTTAACTTGTTTTCTTCCATTTCCATCGACGCCCGTTAATTTCTAACCTTAATCTATGTTCTTTCATGGTAGAAAATTAGGGATTTGAGAAGAATTGAGAATTAATGTAAAGTTGAGATTTAGACCTCAAATTGAGGTCGGATGTCGAAACTAATTACATAATTGGGCTGAAAGTGAATGGGTAATTGGGTTTTGGTCCGAATCTCGGGTTTTGACCAAGCTGGTTTGGGGTTGACTTTTTGTTGACTTTTTGGAAAAAGTATAAAGATCTTAACTTTATGTATTGTAATTGACTTTCCTAGCATTATTTGATGTTATTGAGTCGATTTTGGTTAGATTCGATTGGTTTGGAGGTGGATTTTAGAGGAAAGGCCCCGGTTGAGCTTTGAATTGCCTGCGGACCAAGGTAAGTGTTGGGTCTAACCTTGATTTGAGGGAATTAGGAACCCTTGAGCTATGTGCTATTTAAATTACATGTGTAGCGGCGTATATGCAAGGTGACGAATGTATATACACCGTCAAATTAGTTGTTTTCACGCTTTCCCGTATTTAATTAATTATTTTATTCCATGTCTTAACTGTTACATGCTTTAATTGTTTCCTGTGCCTTAACTTGATACTTGTCACTTATTTCTCTCGTATTAAAATGTTCGTTTCTTCAATGATTCCATGGTTTATTGCTACTTGCCTTAATTGTCTTACCTGTACATTTTAAATTGTCATGTATTAGGCTTGCCTTGTTGCTTTGTATTTATTGTAGCATCCCTTGATTTGGTACGAGGTTCCTTTATGGCTTTACTTTTGATATTTCTTTAGTCGTAGAGATTCTTGTGATTTGAGTTGTTAAATTGATTGTACTTAATAAGTTTATTTATGGATTGGGTTCCACACTGCAACGAGTGAAATAAGGGAGGATTGATATTGATGTGGTGGGACAGGGTTGCATGCTGCAACAGATTTTATATATGATTTGATAAGGTGGAATAAGGGAGGATTATGATATTTATGCGATTTGATATGATGGAGTAAGGGAGGAGGAATATGATATTGATAATGATTCTACGATGGGATCGGGTTGCGTGCCGCAACATATTTTATATGTTATTATTGTAATTGATATGGTAAAATAAGGGAGGATTGTGTTTGTACGGAGGGATCGGGTTGCGTGCCGTAATGGATTGGGAGTTTTGTATTCCTTGTTGTGTTGTGTTGGCTTTCGGTAAACGAGATTCTAAGTACTGGTGTATCTGGCTTACGGATGGCGAGGATAGAGATTTGATAAGTTAACTACCTTAATTTTCCTGTGTTTCTTTCTTGTTATTACTATTATTCTACGTACATGTTATTGTAAGTGACCCGCCTTAACCTCATCACTATTTCGTCGAGTTTAGGCTCAGCACTTACAGAGTACATGGGGGTTGTACTCATACTACACTCTGTACTTCTTGTGCATACTTTCGAGTCAGTCCCTACGGCGGTCAGTAAATTGCTCGGATTGATTCCCCGACGGAGACTTGAGGTACAGCTGCTCGGCTTTCAGATCCCTAAAGTCCACTTCTACCGTATCTTAGTTGTTTATTTCATATCAAATAGTTTTACTTTTATTCGTATCATTATTTGTATTATTCTAGTCGCTCCTGCGCTTATGATACCAGATCTGGGGTTGTATCTAGATATTGCGATTTTGATGACTTTTCGCACTCTATTTCAGTTTTAGTTCAGTTTACTCGACATCTATTAATTGGAATTATTAAAAATGGCTACAAACTATTCTAACATTGGCTAGCAGCAAGTTAAATATTAGGCGCCATCATGGTACCGAGGGTGGGAATTCCGGGTCTTGACAAGTTGGTATATGAGCACTAGGTTACCCAGGTCTCACGAGTCACGAGCAAGCTTAGTAAAGTCTGGAGGATCAATACAGAGACGTTTGTACTTATCTTCCAGAGGCTATGGAGTTTTGGAAAATTTTCACTTTTTTCTTTCTCTATTGTTCGAATTTATTCTATCATTGATGATATAACCATTCTATTCTTGTTCTCTCGTAGATGGCGAGAACACAAACTGCATCTACAGCCGGACAGGAGCCGGAGCCCAGGTAGATTTTGAGGAGAAGGTTCCAGCTCAGACTGTACCCGTCAGACCAGCTCAGGTTTCGGAGGGGTTCGTAGCCACTCCAGTACTTCAGGATGCTCTAGTTCTTTTGGTGGGCCTTATAGAGAGTGTAGCCTAGATAGGTAGATTCCCGGTGGCACCAGCCGTCTCTCGGACTGGGGGAGGAGCACAGACTCCCATTACTCACAGCCCGGAGCAGGTGGCTCCCCAGTATCAAACTTTAGCAGCCCCACCAGTTGGGGTGGTTCAATCGATTGTTGCGGCATAGGCCGATGATAGGCCCGCTATGTCTTCTGAGGTTTTGTTGAGGTTGGACAAGTTTACCAAGCTCTTTCCTGTTCACTTAAGTGGTGCACCTTCGAAGAACCCACAGGATTATCTAGACTACTGCCATAAGGTGTTGCGGAACGTGGGCATAGTTGAGACCAATGGGGTCGATTTTGCGGTGTTTCAGATGACTAGTTCCGCCAAGAATGGTGGAGATATTGTATGTTAACTAGACCAGCTGGTTCGCCCACACTTTCCTGGGATCAGTTCCAAGACCAATAGTATATTTCTAGAGAAGTTCATCCCTGTCACTCTAAGAGAGGAGTACCGGAGGCAGTTTGAGCGTCTTCAGCAGGGTAGTATAGCTGTTACCCAATATGAGACTCGATTTGGACCTAGCTCGCCATGCCATTATCTTACTTCCTACTAAGAGGGAGACAGTGAGGAGATTTATTGATGGGCTCACTTTCACTATCAGGCTACAAATGGCCAAGGATACTGAAGATGATATCACTTTTCAGAGGGCTGTAGATATTGCCAAACGGATCGAGATGGTTCGTGCTCAGGAGAGGGGGCCGGTGTCTGATTAGAGGCCTCGTCATTCCGGTAGTTTCAGTGGTGCCTTATCTGGAGGTGTCGGTACTTTTGGTAGAGGCCATCCTCCCAGGCCATTTTAGTCAGCTCTTTAGGCATCTCACAATGCTTCAAGGAGTCATGGTCCTTATGTGCCTCATTCTAAGAAGCCAGCCTACAGTGCACTAGTAGCTCCTATTAGTACGCCTCCGATTCCGAGCTATCACCGTGGTTATCCAGCCCGTTGGGATTAGCTTTAGCTGCAGCAGCCACATCAGCAGGATAGGTGTTCTGAGTATGGTGGTATTGGTCACATCAGGAGGTTATGTTCGAGATTATTGGGCGGCATGCCACAATAGAGTTTTCGTGCAATGGTTCTGGCACCGGTTGCTCCACCGCCAGCTCATCCAGCTAAAGGCAAGAGTCAGGCAGCCAGAGTTGGAGGTTAGGCCATTAGAGGTAGAGTTCATGCCGTTAGAGGTGGAGGCCAACTAGCTAGAGGCCATCCCAGAGACGTAGTTCAGAGTGGTAGGGCCCAGCCCCGATGTTATGCTTTCCTAGCTAGGCCTGAGGCCGAGTCATCTGACGCTGTTATCACAGGTATTTTTCTAATTTTCAGAAAGATCCTTCAGTTCTATTTGATACGAGCTCTACTTCTTCCTATATGTCATCCTATTTTGCTTCATATCTAGTTATGCCTCGTGATTCTTTGAGTGCTCCTATATATGTGTCCATGCTTTTGGGAGATTCTATTATTGTAGATCGTGTCTATCACTCGTGTGTGATTACAATTGGGAGTCTTGAGACTAGCGTAGATCTTCTATTCTTTATATGGTAGGTTTTGATGTTATCTTGGGACTGGATTGGCTGTGACCTTAGCCATGCCGGGATTGCCTCGATTAGAGTGGAGAGGGACTATTGGCCATTATACCAGTAGAGTTATTTCTTATGTGAAGGCTCGACATATGGTCGAGAAGGGATGTCTAGCTTATTTGGCCTATGTCCGTGATTCTAGTGCAGAGGTTCATTCCATGGATTCCGTACCAGTTCTGTGTGAGTTTCCAGAGGTGTTTCCTGCAGATCTGTCGGGGATGCCACCCGAAAAAGATATTGACTTCTGTATTGATTTGGCTCTAGGCACTCAGCCCATTTGTCTTCCACCATACCGTATAGCCGAGCTGGAGTTGAATGAATTGAAGGAGCAGTTGCAAGATTTGCTTGATAATGGCTTCATTAGACCTAGTGTCTCGCCCTAGGGTGCGCCCCTGTTGTTCATGAAGAAGAAAGATGGATCGATGAGGATGTGTATAGATTATCGGCAGTTGAACAAGGTCACTATCAAAAACAAGTATCCATTGCCGAGGATTGATGACTTATTTGATTAGCTTCAAGGTGCCAAAGTGTTTTCATAAATTTATTTGAGGTCTGGCTTCTATCAACTGATAATTAGGGCATCTGATGTCCCTAAGATGACATTTCGGACTCGGTACAGGCATTATAAGTATGAGCATCAGAGGCCTAGTGGTTTGCTTCAGAGGTTAGCGATTCCTGAGTGGAAGTGGGAGCATATCACTATGGATCTTGTTGTTGGACTCCTACATACTCAGAAGAAGTTCGATGCGATATGGGTCATTGTGCACAGGTTGACCAAGTCGGCACATTTCATTCCAGTGGCAGTTACCTATTCTTCAGGGCGCTTAGCTGAGATCTACATCCGTGAGATCGTTCGTCTTCACGGTGTGCCTGTGTCTATCATTTCTGATCAAGGTACGCAGTTCATCTCGCACTTTTGGAGGTCCATACAACATGAGTTAGGCACGCGGGTTGAGTTGAGTACAACATTTCACCCCCAGATGGACGAGCAGCCCGAGCGCACTATTCAAATATTGGAGGATATTCATCACGCTTGCATTATGGATTTCTGGGGTTCTTGGGATCAGTTTTTATCGCTTGCGGAGTTTGCCTAACACAATAGCTACAAGTCGAGCTTTCATATGGCTCTTTATGAGCATTATACGGGAGGCGGTATCGTTCACCAATTGGACAGTTCGAGCCGGGGGAGGCTCGGTTGTTGGGTAAAGATTTGGTACAAGATGCTCTGGATAAGGTCAAGATTATTTAGGATCGACCTCCCACCACTCAGTCTAGGCGGAAGAGTTATGCCGATAGTAGAGTTTGTGATGTTGCATTCATCGTTGAAGTGAGAATATTGCTCTGGCTTTCACCTATAAAGGGTGTGATGAGGTTCGCAAAGAAGGGCACCCTAGTCATATTGGACCCTTTGAGAATCTTGAGAGAGTGGGTGAGGTGGCCTACAGGCTCGCATTGCCACCTAATTTATCAGCAGTACATCCAGTGTTCCATGTGTCCATGCTCCAGAAGTATCACGGTGATCCGTTCCATGTGTTAGATTTCAGCTCAGTCTAATTGGACAAGGATTTGACTTATGAAGAGGAACCGGTGGCTATTCTAGCCCGGCAAGTCCGGCAGTTGAGGTCTAAGAGTTATCCTTAAGTTCGAGTGTAGTGGAGAGGTTCAACCAATCGAGGCAGCCTCGTGGGAGTCCGAGTCGGACATGCGGAGTAGATATCCACACCTTTTCACCAATCCAAGCACTTTTCTATGTCTGTTTGAGGACGAACGTTTGTATTAGAGGTGGAGAATGTGATGACGCGATAGGTCTTTTATAGTTTTACCCTTTATTTCTTTGTTCTGAGACCTCGAATAGCTCCGTTTAGCCTTCCTCAATTTGCATGCATAGTCCGTGTCCATCAACACCCATTAACTTCTAACCTTAATCTATGTTCTTTAACTGCTTCATATGCCTTGACTTGCTGCTTGTCACTTCTCTCGTATTAAAATGTTCGTTTCTTCCATGCTTCCATGGTTAATTGCTACTAAACTTAATTATCTTACCTGTACATTTTAAATTGCCATGTATTTGGCTTGGCTTGTTGCTTTGTATTAATTGTAGCATTCATTGATTTGGTACTAGGTTCCTTTATGGCTTTGCTGTCATATTTCTTTAATCGTAGAGATTTTTGTGATTTGAGTTGTTAAATTTACTGCACTTAATGATTTTGTTTATGGATTGGGTTGCACGCTGCAACAGGTGAAATAAGGGAGGATTGATATTGATATAGTGGGATTGGGTTGCACTATACATCGTCGAGTTTAGGCTCAACACTTACAGGGTACATGGGGTTAGTTGTACTCATACTACAGTTTGCACTTCTTGGGTAGATTTCTAAGTCGGTCCCTGCGGCAGTCAGTAGATTGCTCGGATTGATTACCCGACAGATACTTGAGGTACAGCTGCTCGGCGTTCGCAGCCCTAAAGTCCCCTTCTACCGTATCTTAGCTATTTATTTCATATTAGACAGTGATACTTTTATTCAAATCATTATTTGAATTATTCTAGTCGCTCGTGCGCTTGTGACAGAAGTTCTGGCGTTGTATCTTAGATATTGTGGTTATTATGGCTTTTCGCACTTTACTCCAGTTTTAATTCAGTTTATTCAGTTTACTCGGTATCTGTTAATTTGAATTGTTAAAAATGACTAAAAACTATTCTAACATTGGCTTGCCTAGCAAGTGAAATATTAGGCGTCATCACGGTCCCGAGGATGGGAATTCCCAGTCGTTATAATATATGAATTAGAGGCAAATAAGACATATAAATCATTAACTCTCTTACCTGAGTGAATGATATCTGCCTTGAGAATCTTGATATTTCAGAGGAAATTCACATTGTGTGGGCCAAATAGCAAATAGTTTCCAGCATCTACAACATTTGCAATTGAAAATAGATTTTTCTTTATACCTGGAACATGAAAGACACTGTAGAGAGTGAGTGATTGTGTCTTTTTACTTCTCGTTGATCACAACAGTGTCTTTCTTCTCCACATTATGGATTGTATTGTCTGCTATCACAATGACATCATGTCACGACCCACACTCAAACTAGTCGCGATGGCACCTAACACAACCGGCTAGGTAAGCCAATTAACAATTATCCAATTCTAATAAAATTTAGTAAAAAAATTTAGTAAAAGAAAATATATGCATCTTATAAATTACCCAGGACTGGTAGTACAAATCATGAGCTTCTAAGGTTAGAATTGACAAAGCTGGTATGAAATAATTATATCATCTGTTCGAAATGTACATAAACATATTTTTTTCAAATCTAAGGCTAACATGAACAAGAGACAGCTACAACTGGAACGCAGGTACGTCTTCAAATCCAACTCCCATCGGTCACAGCAACATCAACATCCAACATCTGCACGCAAGGTGCAGAAGTGAGTATGAGTACAACCGACCCCATGTACTCAATATTTAACAAACCTACACTTAGGTTGAAAGTAGTGACGAGCTAGAACACAGGTCGGGGTCCAACACCAATAGCCAACAACAGTTCATAACAACATAATGGAAGTAATAAAAGAAGTAGCTCAAAGATAAAATGCTCCGCTCGTTCATAGTTCCAGAAAAATAGGCCTGATATTCAAGTATATCAGTGCAAACCCAAATCTTTTATCGAAATCACCAAAATATGAGTACCTTTTGTAAAAATGTGATTTTTCCGAAAATCTTTCAACAGGTAAATGTTTCATTTTTGAATGGCATGAGGAAAATACATCTCTATGCCTGCACGTCAATAAGTATGTGAAGTCATGAATGATGTAATATCGTACAGCATGAGAAAAATGTATCTCTATGCCTGTATGTCAGGTGTGCATGTCAATGCGATGCAACTCAGTGATAAAGCCATATGCATACTCTCACAGTATCAATTCACTCGGTCTTCCCAGTCACTTAGTCTCCCCAGTCACTTAGTCATCACAGTCACTCAATCCTCCCAATCGCTCGGCACTCACACTCAATAGGTACCTGCGCTCACTGGGGGTATGTACAGACTCCAGAGGGGCTCCTTCAGCCCAAGCGCTATAGCAAGCCATTCATGGCATAAATCAATAAAACATGTTGCGTCGTGCAGCCCGATCCCATAAATATCCTCACCATCAGGCCCTCGGCCTCACTCAGTCATCAATCTCTCTATTCTCTCAGGCTCACAATGTCATGAAAATCAGTCCAAAATGATGATGTGATGTATCAATAAATGGTAACAGAGACTGAGATATGTTATGCAAGTAAATGCGTATGACTGAGTATGTAATTGCAATGTAAGCAAACAACTCAATAGCATAAATGATCTCGGTGGGTCCCAACAGAATAAGCATGTGGCCTAGACATGGTTTCTAATATGAATTATAGCTCAAAAACTCTAATACGTAGAGATTTCATGGTTACAAATAAGATCAGGTAACTACATAGTACCACAAAAATAACAGAGTCACAATTCACACGGTGCACGCCCACATGCCCGTCACCTAGCATATACGTCACCTCTACACCAAACACATAACACGTAATGCGGGGTTTCATGCCCTCAACACCAAGTTTAGAAGTGTTACTTACCTAGAACAAGCCAAATCCAATACAGAGCAAGCCAAACGATGCTCCTAAATGCCATCTTGCACGTACCGACCACTGAATGGCTTGCAACTAGCCAAAAGCAACTCAAATACATCAATTAATACCTAAGGAAATAATTTCAAATGATAAAGGTCGAATCTTTAATCAAAAGCCTAAAATCGGCAAAAAGGTCAAACCCGAGCCCGCGCCTTGGAACTTGATGAAACTCACAAAATCAGATAACTCATTCAATTACGAGTCCAACCAAACTAGTTTCACTCACCCCAATCCACATCGTGAAAATTGCTTCAAAAATCGCCTCATTCGGAGCTCCATAGCTCCAATTATGCAAAAAATGACTGAAACCCCGGAAATAGAGTACTTTATAATTCTGCCCAGGCATTCCTCTTACGGGAACACAGAAAATCCATCGCGTTTGCAATGAACAAAAATAATCTACCACCAAAAAAGCATTATGCGTTCGCAATACACCCGACGCGAACGCGATGACCACTGATGCCAAAGCTTCACGAATGCGACCCACATGTCGCGATCTCGTTGAGAATTCTCCAGCTCCCAGCTGCCAAATCTCAACACTTCACTACCGAAGTTTCTCATACGCAAACGTGGAGAGTAACCTGCACGACCCTACACGAACGCAGCCACCCTATCGCGACTGTGATGAAGAAAATGCCCCAGCTCCAAATTTCCTCTACGCGATCACGTACCTATCTTTGCGATCATGAAGGACAATTGAGGCATCAGAAACCAGTAGCAACCAGCAATGAAAACATGAAGAAAAATGATCTGAAATCAATCCGAAACACGCCCGAGCTCTCGGGACCTCATCCAAGAATACCAAAAAATCCCATAACATAATACAGCCCTACTTGAGGCCTCAAATCACGCACAACAACTTCGAAACGACGAATCACACCTCAAATATAACTTAAATGAACTTTCAACTTCCAAAACTCGCGCCGAAATATATTAAATCAACCCGGAATGAACCCAAATTTTGCACACAAGTCCCAAATGACATAATGAAGCTATTCCAATTCTCGAAACCATAATCCGAATTCGATATCCACAAAGTCAACTCTCGGTCAAACTTATGAATTTTCCAAACCTTCAAGTTTCCAGTTTTTACCGACTTGTGACGAAACCTTCTAGAAACATCCAAATGCAAATTCAGACATACGCCCGAGTCCAATATCACCATCCGTACCTAACGTAACCATCAAAACTCCAATCCAAGGTCAAATACTAAAAAATCAAACTTGGTCAACTCTTCCAACTTAAAGCGTAAACCATGAAATCCATTCTTCCAAATTGATTTCAAATAACCTGAAGACCAAAAGCGACTATTTACATAAGTCATAATACATTATATGGAGCTATGCATGCCCGTAAAATACCGAGCGAAGAGAATGCTCAAAACGACCGGTGAGTCATTACACATCATGTCCATTGTATTCGCAAAATGTGGAGAATTTGGATTGATCTCCAGTGAGATGGTGCCCACATCCTTAATCCACGATCGAGTCTCTTTCAAAATTTATGGAAGACATGAAATTTATTGCTTGACTCTACGCTGCGAAGCACTTTCCCCAGTCTTCTTTTTTTTCTTCTTCTTCTTCTTCAGCAACTTTCTTGGTTTGGGCCATATTGCTCTCTTTAGCTCGACGATATCTTTTTATGTGTCGACTTTGCCACAACGATAACACTTTCTTTGCTTTTTATTGTTATTGGAAGACTCCCCCTTCTTTCCTGGCGAACTTGAACCACTTAAGGATCGAAAGTGCATGCTATATCTTGATTTTCCTTTAAGATTTCTCTTATCAGCGGCAATAGCATTTCCTTCCCCTTCTTTGTTAGATACACCAGCCATCTGTTTGGCTAGTAACTCCTGTGATGACATCAAATCATCAAATTTTTCCAAGGATGGTTGTTGAACCCATTCTTGAATCGATGTAACAAAGGGAATATATTCTGGCTGTAAATCATGAATTTTATATTCTGCCTCATTCGGATTTAATAAAGAAATTTCAAAAGATAGATTTTTAACCTTCAAAAATACTCAGCGATAGAAAGATTACCTTGAGTAGTATTAGCCAATTCATTATCCAAAATCTATAGTCGAGCGTCATCCTTCTTGTTGAAAAACCGATTGAGGATCCTCCATATTTCATGAGCCGAGTTACACCTTACAATATGATAACTTGGAAGAGATAGACTTCTTTAAGATAAACTCCACCTAGGCATTAATCTGCTTCCACTTCTTGCGTGCATTGCGATTTTCCAGTGTGTCAGCAGCAGGACTTGTGTTACTCCCATTGACAACTTTTGTAGTTAGATGCCAAGGCAAGGAAACGCATCTTTGTTGGATATGATGAAAGAAAAAGGGATGGAAGTGCATTGATCCTAAAACCCATCTCTTTTGTATCAATGGATGTCATATTTGATGAAGTGTCTTTGTATTATGGAGCTGCATCGGATGGAGCGAGTTCAAAAACCTTGAATAATGGAGCTTCAAGCTTTCCCATTGCAGGTGTTTCTCTAGATAATGCAATTGTCGAGAAGTTAAGAGAAAGGGGGAACCCTGGACCTCAACAGCATGAAACTCAACAAGAAGATGATTCAAGTAGTTTGGGAAGGCCAAAAAGAACTATTATCAAGCCGAGCTTCATCCTTCTTGTTGAACAACTGATCGAGGGTCCTCCATATTTCATAAGCCGATTTACACCTTATAATACAATCAAATAAGTTGGTAGAGATAGACATCTTTAAGATAAACTTCGCCTTGACATTAATCTGCTTCCACTTCTTACGCGCATTGCTATTTTCTGGTGCGTCAGTAGGAGGACTTATGTTACTCTCATTGACAACTTCACACAAATCCTCAACAACAAGGTATGGCTCCATACAATTCGTCCATACCTTGTAGTTGGACTGGTTCGATAACTCCATCCCTAGTCCATTAGCACGACCACCCAAATCCATTTAGAGAAACCAATTGAATCAACCACTAACCCGACCTTGCAAATAAATCTAGAAGCCAACCTGGCTCTGATACCATGTAAAGAATAGCAGAAAAAAAGTGTCATTGGAGACCTTCTGTTAGCCCAAGATCATTAACTAAAATAGGAAGATTCAACTAAAGAAGAGGAAGCTTGAAAAGAGAAGAGGGTTTTCTTTAGATAGAACTTATTTAGGAAAGAAAGGCTTTCTTGATTTTTGGCTTGGTTACAAATGAACAAGATTCCCCCTATTTATACTTGTATATGGATGATTCTAGTATGATTCTAGATAATGTACAAGAAAGTCTAACTAACCTTATCTTCTAACAACAATCTATAATATTGAGATATTTCTACAAGATAAATATCTAAGTACTACATTAGGTCATCCTAGAGAGATCTATATTTTTCAAAAAAAACAACTTTGCTTTATTTTTCTCACATGTTGTTGTTGCTATTGACACTTAATCAAACTGAGTAAGTTGCATATTACACCCTAACGTATGTATTCTTTTGGATTTACACCTTATCTCGTGTATTATGATTTTCACCCTAATCTTCTTAGTTTCTTGCAACGTTATAAAACTTTCCCTTTTCTAATTATTTAGAAGGGCAAACTAGAGATTTAGAATTAAGGAAGTGAGTAAGTTGCTGTTAATTACATTTTTCTCTTATACAATAGCGTTCGACCTAATTTGCATGCACCTTAATTGTTCTATCCCATCAGTACAGGCACTTGATTTAAGTAGAACATACATGTCAATGATAAGTTCAATATCATTGAACCTGATCCAAACGACTTGTTAGATTTGAAAAGTTAACTTCATTTAGTATCAAAACTTTGCAATTATATTCTGAAATTTTAATCTGTTACTTTTATATGCATGCTACATTGACCATTTTCCGAAACTACAGTTATTGGTTGCTAACTAGAACTATGCAAAAGCATTTTAGTGACTGTCAAAACTAACATAACCTGTTACAAAACAAGAACAACATATGTCTTACTGTGATCCTTTTATACTAAATTAGTTTAGGTAAATTCATAGAGAAATTTAGGCTGTATTATCACTTGATCTGTTAGGCTGTATAAATCGACCTTTTGTATTCCTATTCCTTGAAGGCGTCATGCTAGTTGATTTTGGATAGCAAGAACTATTTACTCCTTTCGTTCACTTTTACTTGTCACGTATTTTAAATGTTGATGTTTATTTTTACCTGTTATTTTTTAGCATATTAAGAAAAGATAATTTTTTTTTTCATATTATATTAACAGTATGAAGTACTCATTTTAAATTATTTTTTCAAATTCATTAAAAATATACATCAATTAATATGAATATCATGATAAATTATGTACTTTATTTATTATTTTTAAAGAATATGTAAAATTCATATTTGACAAGTAAAAATGGACGGAGGGAGTAAATAAAAAATAGCACAGTTTCACGTGTTCTGCTTGTAAAATGGTCCGTACATTAATTCAGTTTGATGAGAACTTTGGAAAATATGCCAAAATAGGTAAAGCTTCATGTTATTCTTTAAAGATGGGATTTGTTATTCATTAACCGTTAGTGCTTCATTTTCTATTTTGTTGTGAGAAATTTCTTTAGTTTGAGTTTTACATTGTTGGTCTCTTATAAAAAGGTATTTAAATTAGTATAACAATATTTGGTTTATTTTACTTTGTGATGACCCGATAGGTCATCTTCAGTTTTAACTTTTATTTTTGTGTTCCGAGACTTCGAATAGCTCCATTTAGCCTTCTTCGACTTACGTGCATGACAAGCGCAAAACACACACTTAAATTGTGCTTGCTAATCAAAGATAGTATAGTGTAATATCGTATCCACAGGGATATAATTTAAATAGTATTCTCATAGTTTCTAGCTTGATCGCTATCTAGGAGGATCAACAATTGAGATTTATATGACTAAGAACTGAATTAACTAAGAATCTAAAGCTGTTGACTAATGACTATCAAGACAAGGAATAAGCAACTAAGGTTATAAGTGGGAGAGGATAGGGTTTGGAGAAGATAGGTGCAAGATATTGTTCGAGATCTAACTCTAGATAATCACTTCCAATGTTCAAGTGAGTCTCTAGAATTCATTCTATTATTAGTTCAAACATCCAGCAGAAACTCCTCTCTCGATTAAGTCTTAACCTCACGAGATGAACCAATTTAAGCACTGTAAAGATATGCAAGAATGCGCACTGAATTGGTCTTTAGGAAAAACTCTTTCCATTATTCTTTTAACTAGGTTTATCAATGATTCAACTAGCCTCTTTCGATTACTTAGAAGAATCTACGAACTCAACCAAAAATATGATGCAAAGATATCACAAGTTATTCCTCTCACGATTACATGAACTAGTGAATATAGATCCAACAATTCAATCTTCCAAAAATTATTCAAATACATAAAACTAGAGTTATAATCCGCAAACAATCATCAATACACCAAATCCGTCAAACCCCAAAAAGGAACTACTCAATAGACATGGAGAAATTCATCTTGAAGATAATTAAGTATAGAAAAACATAAATTCGATACAAACTCGGATCTTGAGTTAGGAAGGAATGATGAAATTCGTGTGCTTGTGTTCTTCCAGCTCCTCTTTAGCCTCCTTGGGTCTCCAATCTCCCAACGTCACCTAAACTGGTGTTTTTCGTGTATTTAAGTCATCCTCAAAACAAATCCGAAAAAAACTACCTTTTTATAGCCGAAATAGGAAAACACTCTAATAATTTTGTACTACCGCGCCGCGCCATGGGGGGCGCTTGTGGAAAATTCTAGAACACTTTGCAAAATACATTCTGGCCATATTTTGCACTGTCGTGCTGCCCCTTGCAGCGCCCCATGCGGCGTGGCTGTACAATTTTTACAGAGTAAATTCGTTTAGTCATTTTTTTGACATCTGGACTCGGTCCTCGACCCCAGAACGTGATACTGGCTTAATTGCTCAGGTTTCTACTCAGACTTCAAAGCTCCAACTTGTTCAATTTAGCTCCAAATTACCTTAATAGCTCGAAATCATTTCCTACAAGGCACAAAATGCATAATAAGTGAAAATCACGATCGTTTAAGCTCAAACACATGTAAAATGCAGTAATTAGAGTGCAATATTATGGCTAAAACACAGGTTTCTAGCCTACCATCAGTGCACAATCCGTATCCTTTTTTCGGAAGGTTTTTATGAGAAAGTTTGACCAAAATGTGAAATCGTGCCTTAAAACTCATTTGAGTTAACTACGGTCAATGTTTTGTTTAAACAGACTCAGATCAGTATTTTGATGGTCCGGGTGGGTCCGTATCGTGATTTAGGACTTGGGCGTATGCCCGAAATCGAAATTGGAAGTTCCTAACTTTATTTAACGTAATTTGTCGAAAACTAGAGGTTTAAAGGTTTAAAGAAATCCTAAGTTTGACCGTGAGTTGACTTTGTTGCTACTGAGTTCGGATTTCGATTTCAGAACTTGGTATAAGTCCATACAGTACTTATAACTTGTCAGCAAAATTTGGTACAAAATGGAGTTGATTTGACGTGATTCGGACGTACGATTGAAAAACTAAACGTTCTTAAGTTTCTTTAAAAATTTTATTTGTTTTGGTGCCCAATTCGTGGTTCTAGGTGTTATCTTGATATTTTGATCGCGCGAACGAGTTCGTGTAATGTTATTACACTTGTGTGCATGTTTGGTTTGGAGCCCGAGGGGTTCGGGTGAGTTTCGGATAGGCTACGGACCATTTTGAACTTAGAATTTCTGGTTTTTTGGTTGTTGTTACCTGATGCTTTGTGCTTCGCAAAGGGGAAACTGGGGCTGGGGTGGTTCTCTTCATCACGAACACGATAGCTAGGTCACGTACGCGGAGCATTGGATCCTTCGCAAACGCAACCAGCTTCTCGCGAATGCGTAGGGTTATGGACCTGGGAGGGGGATCTGAGGTTTGTTCTACACGAACACGAGCCCTGGCTCGCGAATGCGAAAGCCTCCAGGAAGAAGCCTTCACAAACGCATAAAGAACCTTGCGGACGTGAAGGCTATTTGGGCCATTGTGCTTCGCGAACACGGCAGGCCTTCGCGAACGCGAAGAAGGCCTGATGCCCTTGCCTTAAAACATTCCAAACATGGTATTTCACCCATGTTTCACCATCTTTTCATTAGAGCTCGGCCTAGAGGCGATTTTGAAAAGAACAGTCATCATCCTTTCATAGTTTAGTATACTTTAACTTGTTTTCTTCCATTTCAATCAACATCCATTAATTTCTAACCTTAATCTATGTTCCTTCATGGCAAAAAATTAGGGATTTGGGAAGAATTAGGAATTTTTATAAAATTGAGGTTTAGACCTCAAATTGAGGTCGGATTTCGAAACTTATCACATAGCCGGGCTCGGGGTGAATGGATTATATTGTTTTGGTCCGAACGGGTTTTGACCAAGCGAGCCCGGGGTTGACTTTTGTTGGCTTTTTGGGAAAAGTATAAAGATCTTAACTTTATGTATTGTAATTAATTTCCCTAGAATTATTTGATGTTATTGAGTCGATTTTGGTTAGATTTTATTGGTTTGGAGGCGGATTTCAGAGGAAAGGCCCCGGTTGAGCTTTGATTTCCTTGCGGAGCGAGGTAAGTGTTGGGTCTAACCTTAATTTGAGGGAACCCTTGAGCTACGTGCTATGTGAATTACATGTGTAGCGGCATATATGCAAGGTGACGAGTATATATATGCCGTCAAAATACTTGTTTTCATGCTTTTTCATATTTTATTAATTATTTTATTACATGTCTTAACCATTACACGCTTTAATTGCTTCCAATGCCTTACTTGCTACTTGCCACTTACTTTTGTTATATTAACATGTTCTTTCCTTCCATGCTTCCATGATTAAGTGCTACTTGCCTTAATTGTCTTACGTGTACACTTTAATTGTCATACATTTGATTTGTCTTGTTGCTTTGTGTTAATTGTAGCATTCCTTGATTTGGTACGAGGTTTCTTTATGGATTTTCTTTAATATTATTTATTCGTAGAGATTCTTGTGAATTTAGTTGCGAAATTTATTACATTTATTGATTTTGTTATAGATCGGGTTGCACGCCGCAACAAATTGATAAAACTAATATTTGTTTCTGACTGTTGAATTGGGCTCGCTTGTTGAGATGAGTTATATGACTAGTTATTCGGGACCCTCTGCTGGTTGATTTGAGTTTTGTTGAAATGAGTTACCCGCTTTACTTCTATTTCTTTCTTTTATGTTATTATTATTATTATTGCATACAGGTTAATGTAAGTGACCCGCCTTACCCTCGTCACTACTTCGTCGAGGATAGGCTCGACACTTACATAGTACATGGGGTCGGTTATACGCATACTATATTCTGCACTTCTTGTACAAATACCAAAGTTGGTCCCAGCGGCGTATGGTAGAATTGCTCGGATCCAGCTACCCAGAGGAGACTTGAGGTATAGCTGAACAGCATCCGCAGCTCTGAAGCCCCCTTCTACTTCTTTTAGCTGTTCATTTGATTTAGACAGTTATATTTATTTCAGGCCATTATTTGTAGTATCTTAGATGCTCATGTATTCCTGATACTAGTTTCGGGATTTGTATTGAGAATTCATCACTTATTAGTTTATTCACCTTGTTTCGGACTATTTTGTTTTTCTTTATCGACATCGTACCTAGCAAGTGAAAAGTTAGGCGCCATCTACCCTATAGCCCTACGCGTTGGCGAGAGGCTGCTCGCATTCGCAAAGGGTAAACCCCTCCCCCCCCCCCCCC